>JABASD010001197.1:0-45405 GCA_019776165.1 Pogonognathellus flavescens | reverse complement strand
AAGTAGAAGGGGTTAGCAGTGTAGAGTATCAGTGTGTAGATTTGTTATGTTACCGGGTTGGTAATGCGTCCGGGTGGGTAGGAGTCGGTTACCGGATGCATGCATTCTTCTTTCCATCTTCATGTTCCACATGATGCTACATGAATATGCAACCAAATAACTGCAACTTCTTTGCCATGTCGCATATCACATCGAACCATCCGTTCCCTTTATGCCTTTCCAGTTTCCTCCACGCAACTCCTTTGGTCTTTTTATCATTGCCAATTTCCACACTCTGATCTGACTACTTACGTCCCAACATTTAATTACCACACATTCTCTCCCTCATATATTACAAAATCCTTCATTAATTACAACAATCTGTAAAAATGTATAATTTCAACAATAGCTGATCAATTGCAATTTCACCGTAGTTGTACGGCATTAAGGCCAGTAGTTGTAGAAATCACGGCAATGATAGGATAAGAGCAAGATGATAAAATCGGATTGCATTAGGATGTAACAGTTTGGTTGGTTTGGTGTACATTGTTTGTAAATAATGTAACGCATTGATTCTAGCAAGAACTTTTATAAAGCTAACAACGTAAAATGTGATAGACACGAGACTCTGCAAACGAAACTGTACTGCTCACTTTCGGTTTTCTTCGTCAAGCAAAAAGTTGAAGAACACAACAGCTTTAGCAGTAGATGCCGTACAAAGTCGGGTTTCGCAAACCCGGGTTTTAGTATTTTGTGAGTAACGGTGTTGTGGCTGTAGGTTGCAGAGATTTTTGTCAGATGGAATGGATTGACATTCATTTGGCCAACGATGTCTCTTGCTCCCTGTCATTCTTCCGCTCAGATCTCTTCCTTTTTTTCAACGTTCGTTTTTATCCAAGAACTTTAACCTTCTTCTATTTTACAACTTTTTTAATCGGATCGACTAAAATTCTGAAATTCTGAAATGTATGATAATAATAATATGATGAAGGATACTCTGAATGTAAGAAGCATTCTGGATTGGAGTTTGATGTATATTTGTGATTTGGGAGTTTTCATCAATGAGTGTATTAGATTGGAATGGAGGAAAATTGACTGGGAGAAGATTTACGAGTTGTGATTGCACATCAGAAGTGGAGCCATAGCCAAAGTATGCAAACTGGCATTTTTAGCTCGGTTGGCTGTTCCGTCTGTTTGTGAGTGAATAGAGACGTCGTAGTAATTTAGTAATGTGCACAGGTCTCTGTGTTCACACAAGCACGTCCTATAAACAGAGAAAGAGAGACGCATTCATGGTTTAGTTTTTAAAGTGAAGTATGCATTGTGGGAAATGCCTTGTGTGTGAATGTCTTATGGTTAGCCCCAGCTTTTCATGCTAGTAAATACAGCAGCGAGACATTAACCCAGAGTTTTATTTTTGGATCATTTCACTTGACTGTGTCTGTGTCTCTATTCTCCATAATACTCACAGTACAACGAGTACTCCACACACAGCACAGCAGCAAATGCAAACACAAAAACTACTGCCACTAGAAACCTTCAAGTCAATCCCATGGGCTTCGCTTGGCAATTTTTTACATTTTCTTACAATATCAGCAGTTTTACTTACTACAGCCTTTTAACGACCTATCTGTCTACATCCCAAAACTGTGTTCGCTACAACAATATTATGAGTCATAATAGTCCTAAACTACAAACTCACATTATGGACAGTATCGTAGTTGCATAAATTATCAGTTTTGCAATTCAGCACCTTAAAGAAATGACAATCACCGCACTTTACAGGAATTATCTGACCAAGATAGGAATACATTCGTTAAAGATATCAATCCGCATGGAATGTCACGCGTAAGAATAATTATCTTGTTTCATTGAGGTTATTATGCGAATGAACATCCAACATGCAGATGTGTTTACGTTGTGATGATTTTGATGAGTTAGTGATGCTCAGGTATGCATTTTCTTAGATGGCATGTCATGATCCATCAACTGTTGAAATGACGTCTGTCTTGATTTCTTTTAACGTTAAATAGTCGTTAGGAGGTATACGGGAGTATTATGAGCATTACACCGCACCATTGCTCTACCAAACACCAAAATCATTTTGGAGAGTCGTGAAACACCAAACCCAAGTCCCGCACCATAAATTTCCATCAAATTCGATCTGCAGACAGAATATTATTGGTTTGCTGAAGTTTTGATTTGATTATTATTATTTCTCTGTGCAGTCTGTTCCATCTTCCCATGTGGGCTTCGTCTCACAATCACTTCGTTCAGAACCACGCTGAATATTTATCTTCCGCTATAAAGCCTCTTCACCTGCTTCCAATTTTTCTTACTATCCCAATGTACATACGTATGCATTAATGCATTACAAGAGTGTGAAAAAGAGCAGAAGCTGCTTACCTCGTCGTTTACATAAGAATAGGCAACTGTTCCTTCTTGCTGTTTAGTTCCCGGTTCTTCTGCCTTTTCATTCGCCCTGACGGCTTCAGTTTCCGCGTGCAAAATGCTAAATGATTTACTACAAGCGCATATTTCTGTTTTCTTTTGCCCTGGTCTATATCAACGTGTATGTCTAGTATATCATATCTCTTCACATTATTCTTTTATAAATTACCATCTCATTACACCATAAGTAGCTGGTTAGTGGGCTGAGCATATTTTGAATGGAACGCATATTTACAAGGGGATTGGTGTGGACAAGTGAATGGCAGATGGTGTTTAGAATATCGGATATAGCATTTCACAACACCCGAGACATTTTGGCAAAGAATCCTCTCTCAGACCAATTTAGTGAGACACACTCCACAACAACGACAAAGACAATGCTAGGCAGACGGAGGAGTGATGGTTAAAAATGCAAGTCAAGTCCAGTAAACATTGCCACTACAACCGCACCGCTAAAAGCAGGCCTTTCTCCCCTTACAGTGTCTTGGAAACAATAGGGAGACAGTTGCAGTGGAGGAAGGTAGTCCTCTGGCTGCTTTCCAACGGAAGGTTTACCCATGCGGAAACCGAGATTTAATTCCCTATATAATTAACATCTTTGTTTCTTCTGCTACACACAACACACAGACAGAGAGAGACTCGGAAGCTCATCATCTTCATCCCGAGTCCTGCTTGAGTGTTCGTATAGTCCTATGCCGTATGCCTCCAAATTACCCTCGGTGTAGGAAGTAGTCGTCTGAACTGTCAAGAAATAGGAGAAAAATGACGATGTAGCTGTTTGATTGTGAAATCGTAATTAAGTAGTGGAATTTGAATGGTTGTGGAGAGAATGTTGGGATGGAGATGCAGATGGATGACAGAAAGAAGAGAAGAAGATGATCACGCGGAGTCAGATTATTACAGCCACGGCGTGTGTGTCTTCTCATAGCGTTATTATCTTTGTTCTTTCATCCGACGAGTCGAACTTCACACCCAATGGAAATAGAATGCATTTATTTTCATTGATGTCACACGGGAATCACGAAGAGGGTTTGGGGAATGCACGGGAGTCGTGTAGGAGATGTCAAGAAGCGCCACGCTGTGTCCCACCACATCCATAACACATCGAAAGATAATGCATTGCAAGTAGTCAACTGTTAAGTTTGGGTGGCAGTTAGGAAGTGGTTGAGTAGATACATCCAATTCGTGAATAGATTAGACTGAAGAAGTGGAGTGGAGTAGGTTTGATGGAGGAATCAGAGACAGAGACATCAGAGATAGCCCGGAATGAAATAAAATAGTTTTGTGGAGCATATTGGATGGGAGAGATAAATGAGAGTGAGAAAGTCAAGTCAGTCAGTCAGTCAGTCAGAGTAAAAAGCAGGAAAGATGCGACTGACTGTACTGACTGACTGACTCGTCTGACTCGACCTTACATGACGATCTGTGTTGTATATGCCTTCGCTCTGCTACGCCGGAGAGCTCGTCCGGATTGCATTTCTTGTCTTGAATGCCATTTCCCGTATTACTACACTTTTTGTTGTTGTCTGACTTGACTTTTGTTCGGCAAAAATACTGCACGTTGAAGTTAACAAAACTCTATGGGCAAGTCAAAGAAAGTTTCGAGGAGGATGATGATGTGACTTTTAAATATCTATAGCCATATAGCCCTGTCTGTGTGAAGAATCTGAACAGCATATTTCCATGTCTTGAGTGTGCATGTGAGTTATAGAATTCTGCTATGGGCAATGGCAATGCTGGGAGCAGTAGGGATGAATGCGTAGTGCAAGTTTTTACGTTTGAATTCTTGCTTAGCTCTCAGTCCTTCCTTCCTTCCTTCTTCCTTGTCTCGTAACCAGCATTATGCATACTACCATCAATTTCTACGTCTATTCAAGCTGAACTTGTCTTCAATTCTTTTCCAAACCTTCACTGGGATTATTGTCGAAAAGGAATTCAACACACACACAGTCAGCGTGTGCATGTTCTCGCAAGAGAAGACGAATGCAAAAAGAAATAGTAATGAGAATCTTCTTTGTTTTTGCATTTGTCATCGTGTTGTGATGTGAGGCTGACATGCCTCACATGAAGCCCAGCCTTAACAAACCAATACAGCCACTCCAATAGTTCTCCAAAATCTTTGCACAATTTCAAATGCAAATTCACATCCCCACCAACACTCACTCATAAATTTTAGCACGACTAACGCTGCAAAAGTGGTTTCGTTCCACATTTTTACTATTTGCAGAATCGATTACAATATTCGCTAGCGCCATGAATGCACCGCAATTACACAGAGTCAATTGCCGTGCGACTCCCAACTGTAAATTGTTTTTTCAAGTGTAAAGTTTTCATCCAAATTGATATTACAGTCAGAGTCATACCGTTATCTGGAAATTGCCATTGAGATTTGCGAATAATAATTTTTGCGGTTTTTAGTTACAAAGGTGAAATTGCAAAGAGTGTTATTATACAGTAAGTTCACGAGAGTTTTTTTCCAACAATGCGATCTGGATTAAAGAAAAATGCTGTCAAAGCAGAGGAGAAAGATTCAGGTAATTTAACCTTAATGGGCCATCAATATTTTTATAAAAATCTCGTTACCAGTTGAAGTTTATCCATGCCACAAACCACATAATATCCATATCACTACTGCACAATGCAGTAGGCTTATAGTACAAGTAACTTAACTGGTTTGGTGATCACAGACAGACAGAAACACTATTGCAAAAATTTGCAAGATACTGCATTAGTTGCTAACGGCCATACTTTAGCTTTATTAAGCAACATGAAATTACTTAACTCGTTACCTTCATCCTGATTGCATTACGGTGTTAATGGCTATTGAAGTGCAAAAATAATTCTTCTGCAGTGACACCACCACTCGGTTTAACCTCCTGTAAATGTGTTCACCCTACTTAACATTTTATTCGCGACATTACCACAATTACCAGAATAACTGTTTGTTCAGCTAACAATTTTAATGTAATGGCCCTACTATACATTGCTAATTAAAAATCGATTACTCCGCCAAACGGGTTATTATATTCAATTCAATGAGCATAAATCAGGTACACAGTCTCAGACAAGACACAACATTCCTTAGCTAAACACATACACATCAACATACCATTTACACGCTAATAAGGTTTGCAAAATAATCTCAACGTATTGAATTCTAAGCTACATTTACTACGTGATGCAATGTACAGAGTGACTAGGGCAGACTGATAAAGGCATTCATTCGATAGTAACCCAATTTTAGTCAACTTTATCCGTCAATATACTCTGACTGCCTCACTCACATCTCATTGATAACTTGTTTCTGATAAATTGAATACTCATCATATAAAGTGTAATGCGACTACAGTTAAGTGGAGTGAGGGAGATAATTGAAAGAAGCAATGTAAATATCAAAGTGCAAAGTAGTGCGGTCATTGCGTCCATATTCTTGTGCACACAATCACACAACACAAGCGATAGTAAATGACATTAGTTAGACTTCGTGCTTTATTCTGAATATTTACAGATGAAGGGTTTAGTGATGTAGAGAAGTTATTGTACACAAGTCCACATGTAAATGTGCACATATCACCACCACACATTAACAACATGCTTATAGGACTAAAAATACACGCATGTGTTTTGTTGAATGAATATAATATATTTAAATGAATCAAAGCATGAACTGTGGTTCCTTGTACACTACGACTGTAGTAGCACAGCAGCATAAAGTGACACAAGTACTTGACTCTTTTAGTTAGTGACTGCTGTGTCTTGGGTCGTCCTGTATGTGTGCTGCAAAATGCAGTGTGTGTGCTCTTGATGTAATTAAGTATGTCCAGACTAGCGTCTACAATGATTCTGTATTTCAGTGAGCATGTACTTGTTTGTTGGAAGTGACGATAAGCGCTAAACGCACACACAGTCTTTGTAAACACAATTGCATACTTAGCGTTCATACTTTTAACTAACGTAGCTTGCATTTACATGCTAAGTACATTGCAAATTAAGGAGCAGAGGAGCATAATCGTGTTTAGCATTGCTGCATTGGTGAATAGTGAATACATCTTGTGTGTGCTAAACTTCTGTGTACGCAGAATACAAGCCGTGTGCCTGTCTTCCGCGTCTACGTCTTTTGGTTCTTTATAGAGCTGTTTGTTTGTATAGGTGGGAGAAGGGACGGAGACGGAGATGTGTAGTGGCTGTGATGGCAATTAGGATGCTAAGCAAGCAAAGCATGTAAAGTCGAAAGTACGTAGAGAGTAAATGTAGCATTAGACTCGGCGTATGCGGCAGAGCACCTAAGCGAATGAGTATAAATGTCTCTGCGTTGTTGTATAGGCGATATTTTAAAAATGCGAGTGAGCATTTGATTCAGAATAAAAGATAATAAGCGTGTGGTTGCTGTTGGTAGTTATAATGACGATGGTGCATTGAAGAGCCTTGCGAGCATTTATTGTCTTGATAAAAAACACATGGAGGATAGAGAGACGACGGAGACTGCTGTGCTTGCGGCGGCTGCTGGTTTGTGTGTGATACACAATACGGATGAATATTAGACGATAGAACAATGGAAATACTCACAAACAGAATACATTACCTTCCCCATATTTACAAATGCAACCAACACTTTGCTTCTTCCTTCCTCCTGGTTTTCTGTTTTGTGTGGCGAGATGTTGTGAGTCTTCGGAGTAGATGATTATGTTCTTCTGCAGCTTCCTCTTCTTGGCTCTTCTTTCTGCACGCAAGCAGCAGCTGAGCAGTTAATTCTTAATAGCAATACAAATGCAAGTACTTGCCCAAGATAGAAATTGTCTAGGTCTTTTCAGTAGACAGAACAATCTCACAGAGCAAAAAGTGACTGCAGAGTATAAGGCAACTTTAACTACACTAACTAGTGTAACTAGTACTCTAGGCATAGCATTACACAATAGAGCTAAGCGAAGTGTTTAAGTGGTGGAAGCGGAGACTGGAGAGTTGAATGAAAGGAGCAGGCGAACGGGAGGACCCGGAGGAGTGAAGCCGCTGTCTCTTTAAAACTGCATTTACTTACAACATTGCAAAAGCACAACCTGTTGCTACTTTCCTAATCATCTCTCTTCATTTTTTATCGGGCATTACAACACTTTACTTCTCTCATTGATTCATGGCTGTGCTGTACTGTCCTCACTTCCCTTCGTAATTGGACGGTGTAGGTGGCAACTTCGGCTATTCACGTTTTGTTATTGTTCCGTGTTGTTTGTGCTGTAGAAAAACTTTTGTTTGCAAACAACTCAGTCAGCCCACCGTCAACTTGGGTTGTGTACAGACACAGCAAGTGAAATGAAGCTGGGAAATTAGTATTTGTAAATTGGAATTGTAATGACAAAAGAAGAATTTGTATTTTGTGTGGAGAAGCAACATGTTGCAATGCAAATTGGAACATTCAACACGGAAAGAGTGCAGTGCAGTGTTCAAGTATTTAGGAAGCTGTAGACTTTTGCAAGCAAAGCTGCACTCATTCGCATTCGTTTTATGACAAGCACGTGAAGTGTAGCGTGAGCGTTCACAAGCACCCAGCTAAAATAAAGTTATTTTAGTTGTTCAGTCAGTTTCTTTTGTTGTCAGCATTTTACATTGCATTTTCTGCATTAATGTTCATTTACTTAATTAACAACATAAATACATTTACGTATTATGTTTAAAGCGAAAGTGATTTGTCGCCACAACTGATGTAAATACGTGTAGTCAGACAACGGAGTGATAAGCTAATCCTTCATTCACCAGAATAGTCCAACTTCTTCGTTTGCGTATTAATTCTCTAAACCAACTTATACTTTGCAAATTGAAATCCTGATGATTTCCGAGAAAGTGAATTACCTATCTGCGTGGCAAATATTTCGTTATTTACTTTAAATTATGGAACAACCATCCTCAGGGTCTTCCTCGCCGACTTCACCGACCTCACCTACATTTCCTGCATTTGGTACACAAAATACAGCAACATCAAACATAAATATCCCTGTATAAATCAAATCGATTTTGTATTTGTCTTGCTATGATGTGATGCACTAGTAATTAATATTTTTAGGGTGATTCTATTACATTTTATTAAAACAATCACAAATTAGAATTTAATACAAAGTAAACAGTAAAAGTAACCCAGTTTGCAAGGCACATTTTCAATTCACTACTCGTACTCAGTCAGCGTGTCGGTCGGTACCTGTTGCTTATTTATGTTTGTAAACATTGTGAAGTACCACAGTAAGTAGGTATTAGATTGCTACATTGCGGGTTATCGAAATTAAATTATGTTTAGAGCAATAGCAAATGTGACTTATTTCATTAATGTGTAAAATTTGAAATCAGAAATACTGTGTGAAATTCACTTTGTGTAGAATATTAATATTTATCATGTCTGATACACAAAACTCAAAGTCAAAAAAGTTGGGTATGTATGAAAAATGCATTGCCGTGCCATGTCATGTCACTTTAAGGTTCTAGTAAATTAACTTCCGAGGCAAAACTGACATCAGTTATTTTTTGTTACAGTACCTAGCAAGCACTAAACGCAAGTTTTAAAAGTATAGAAGAAGAAATACCTTAAAGATATTTTTATTTGCACTGTGTTTTCGCAAATCCAATAGTCTGTAGTCTGTACCGCAAAACGTGTACAATAGAGGTTGCAAATATTCAGCTGAAAATAGCTATTTATAAATAGGTGCACTTGTGTGCAATAATATTCTTAGCTGCTATACGGTAAACCAACAATATATTTGCGCTTTGTTGTAAATGGGACTGGTGCTCTTTTAAAACTCACATCTAAATATTATTATCATTATCATTATACGAGTAGGTATTGTTTACAAGAACATTTTGTAGTTCTCACTACTCAACAAGTACAAATGTATGTACTCATGTTAAGGGTTTATTTAAATGCTTTTGTAATTGCTTCAATGAATTATATTTTGTTGGCAGATGAGAGAGAAGATGTTCAGAAGAAAACTTTTGGAAAATGGATCAATTCTATGTTGGCAAGGGTAAAGGCGCATTTATACATGTCAAGATTATGTTACAATTAACAGATGAAATGAAATGTGAATGGTGCAGTGTAAATTATTTCCGTTTAAATGTTGTAGGGAAATCATCCTCCGATCAAAGACATGTTCTGCGATCTCAAAGATGGAACGAAACTCTTATCCTTGCTGGAAGTTCTTACAAACAAGCAATACGTAAATATTTTTATACTGTTTATTTCATAAAAGATTTTTTAAACTGCCCTTTGCCCTTTGTATAAAAATATACTTTGAATACCCTTCATAAATGCATTAAAATCATTAAATGTAAATATTATTTGCAATAGAAACGAGAAAGAGGCAGGATGAGAGTCCACCAGTTGAATAATGTAAGCCGAGCCCTGGATGTACTGAAGGAACAAAATGTTCGTTTAGTCAACATCAGTAACAACGATATAGTCGACGGAAATGCGAAAATAACTCTGGCATTATCATGGACAATTTTTTTACATTGGCAGGTAAGACTGGAAATTAACAAAATTAGAATTACCCAGCCTAAAAACGACTGCAATATTTTAACAATTATGGAATGAACAATGTGATTTGTTTGTCTCAATGCAGGTCAACGACATAATGAAAGAATTGATGGCTTCAATGCATCAGTCCAATTTGGAAAAGGCTTTGCTAGCCTGGTGCCAAATAAACACAAAAGTAATTGTGACTAAAACTTTATATATTTGTGTACTGAAGTTTCATTTTAAGAATCTGATTTGAACGAGTGTTTTTTCTTAACAGCCTTACCCCGGTGTACAAATCAAAAACTTTACAACAGCTTGGTCTGACGGTTTGGCATTTGCAGCTTTAATACATCGATGGAGACCAGATGTAATCGACTTTGGTCTCGTGGCATCTAAACCCGATCCAAATGAAAGACTGGAAATAGCATTTAGAAGTGCACAGGAAATGCTCGGCATTGAGAAACTACTTGATCCTGAAGGTAAACATTAAACATTCATGTTTATTAGCAAATTAGACTCTCAATCGGATTACGCTCATTTGACGGTGTATATAAAAGAAAACGTGTGTTTTTGTGAATTGTAGATGTGAATAATGTGTGTCCCGACAAAAAATCTGTGATGATGTACGTAATGTGCCTTTTTCAAGCCCTGGCTCACAGTGGAATTGAGCCCCCTCCTTTACCCACCACAGAATTCTTAGAGGAAGCCATTGTAACGGCCAAATTAGAGGAAGAAGCTGCTCGAGGTCCATCAGTGGAACTGACATCGTATCAAAATATTGTCGAAGAGGTCTTGTCATGGCTTTTGATTGCGGATGACAGAATTTCTTCTATGGAACCAATCAGTGAGCAGCTAAACGAGGTCAAAGTTCAGTTCCAGGAGCACGAAGTAATTATAGTTATTATTTCCATTGAATTCATCATTAAAATTGTATAAACTTTGTGAATTGAGAAATACTAAGAGGTTGTTCTTGTGTAGAAATTCATGTTGTCCTTAACGGATCATCAAGGTGATGTGGGTGAGGTGTTGCAAGAGGGATCTAGACTTTTGCAAGAAGCTAAGCTCCCCGTGGGGGAAATGGAAGAAGTTCGTGTTCAAATGAAATTATTAAATACCAAATGGGAGGATTTAAGAGTCAAAGCCATGGACCGACAAAACAAGTAAAAACCCGATTTGGTATTTCAAGTAAACAAAGTAAACGATGTAAATAATTTGGCTCTTGACATTTTTGCAGAATTCACGACAAATTAATGTCGCTACAATTAGCGGAGCTGGAAGCTCTGAAAGAATTCCTGACAACGACAGAAGATCGAATATCTCGAATGGGTGCACCACCCATCCACGACTTGGGAGCCTTGGAAGCCCAGATTGTAGAACAAAAAGAGCTGCACGAAGATATTCTGAAGCAACAGGAAAGAGTGGTGTCTTTTTCGAATTTAGTTGTAGTGGTAGATGAAAGTAATCCAGACACAGAATTTGCCAATATGGAGGATCAGTTAGCAGCTTTAAGTGAAAGATGGTCTCACATTTGTTCCTGGACAGAAAAAAGGGGCAAAACGTTAGTTACAGTTAAAAATGTAGTTCCTGTGTATCTCAAAGAACAGTCGCAGCTGGAAGAGTGGCTTCTTTTGCAAGAAAAAAAGCTGAAGGAAGTGGAATCAAATCCAAACGATACTTCTGAAGACTCCCTCATGGAGAGGTATGAGAAGTTACAAAGTCTTCAGGCAGAAATGGAAGAGAAAATGAATGAAATTGCAAAGCTCCAAACTTCAGTACAAAATTTGGTGGACGAGTCCGAGTCGCATAACTCTAACAGCGATTCGAAAGGAGGGGCAACTGTTGTGGCCACAAGTTCCTCTTCTCCAAGCAGTTCTAAGTTCCTAGGAAAAATTGAAGAGTTGCAGGACCGGTGGGAAGCTTTATCCCAAATTATGGAAGCACAAAGTCAAAGAGTACGTTTCTTTTGTAGATCCTTCGTAGCTTACGTTTTTCTTCGTCCACTAATTGCGTATCATTTATATCTTTTGTTTTGATGTAAAATTAAATGTTTTAGTAATGTGTGTGAGATCTCTAGACTTTAATCTGACAAAAGTTTTGAAAATTGTACTGTTGTAAGTAGCAATAACTATACTTAACTGATTTGATGTGCTAACAGATAACTAAATATGGTGTGACAAGCAAAAGTAAAACTAACCCGAGTGAAAAACCATCTAATATTGACATGATTGATATTGTCGCCATGTCCAAGCAACAGGTAATTAATATCCATAGTTTTGAGATTGTGAGATACTAATTTTCAGATTTTACATAATTCCTATTTTGTGCGTAGGGTGCATTCAGTTCCCTAACCTATATGTTGGCTTTCTTTGACTTCTTAAATGTATTCCATATAAAAAAATAACTAACTTTATTTGTGATAATATTTTTGCAGGACTTCCCCAAAGCAAAGAAAACGAAAATCATGAACGAATGGGAAAGTTCTTACGGAAAAGTGAATGAATGGATTTTAAGAACAGAGAGTCTTGTGGAAACAAGTGCATCGGGCAGTGCTTGTACTTTCGATGAATTAAGTGTAGACGAACAGCTTATACTTTGGGAAGATTTAGAGTCTGAACTGCATGCAAACGAAGAGACATTTAACCAAGCAATAGAAGATTCAAACGCTTTAATTAAATATATGAGACTGGGTAAACCACTCACTGCAAAACCAGATCCTTTGTTTTGATGTTGAATGTGTAAATAATATGCTCGTTGATATTTTTGTTGTGCAGAAGGACAAGACGCTTTAGAGATTGAAGAGCAGGTTGATGTGTTGACGAAGAAATGGAAGAAAGTTAAACTGGCGCTAGAGCAGAGGAAGCTTCTTATTGATTACCTTCTTGTGAAAAAGCAGTTTCAGACTGAGATAGGAACCATGACTAATATTCTCCTGGTGCGTAATTGTAATGAGTCTATCGTGTAAACTTTTCCATCTGTGTGTTGAAAAAAGTTTAAATGTTTAGATGAAGTAAATTAAGTTTCTTTGAATTAGACTTTAAATAGTACTGCTCGCTAATTCCCTTGCATTAACTTTGCAGGCGTATGAAAAATGGCTTGATGGGCAAGGAGAAGTCAGTCCAATATCAGCCGAAGGAAGAAAACTGTTGGAACAGTGCCGAGTGAAAAACAAAACAATTCGATCTCATGAGGGCAGAGTAAACAAATTGAAGGCGAAAGCTGTTGAAGTTTTAAAGCAGAGTGTGGATAGTCAAAAGGATCCTGAGCTGAAGAAGGAAATTGACAAATTTTCTTCTCGATGGGAGAATACCGTTACCAGGTAAAACAAAATTGAAAATTCGAATTAATCTCCGGGTTCCTTCATCGCAAAAATATATGTTCAACGTTACTAATTGCTTTGGCCTTTCCAGATTGAAAGACAGACTGAACCAATTAGAGGACATGAACGACATGTCTTTTGAAGAAAAGTATACAGAATCTTCTCAAATGATTTTGCAATGGATAAATCAGACGGAGAGCTTTCTATTGTCGGATGATGTCAAGCTAACGGATTTAAATATCATGAAAACTCAACAAAAGAAATTAGAAGAATTTGTTCACGAAGCCAAGGCTCATGAAAGAAACTTGGAAGCGATTAATTCTTCTTCTAGAGACGTGTCTCAAGCTGCCGGTGATGTACAGGAATTGAAAGGAAGATATGCAGAAGTCAAAACTTTACTGGAGGAAAGAACTGAACACTTAAAATCAAGTAATTACCGTTTTATTCTATTTTGCAATTTTCTAATCCCTGTGGTGTACATTAAAATGTGTCGGTGTTAATTATAGTAATTACCAAAATGGAGCAATGGCTTGCGGAAATGAGTGGATTAGAAACGTGGTTGGAGGAAGTTGATGTTTTCGTTTGTGCAGAAACACCTGCTGTGGGTGATGCAGATGTGTTAGAGGCTCAGCTTGAACAGTCCAATGTAAAATTGAATATTAATAAATGTGACAAGACGAAGACGTACTTAATTTCGAAAACCAATGTCAATGATTCTGTTTTGTTTTTGAAGGCTTTACAAGATGATGTTCACACGTTGTCACCCAAATTCACAAGTTTAAATGTCACAGGAAGAGCTTTACTTTTAGACGCTGAGGAAACAGTGGCTCCCAACATGAGAACAAGAATTTTCAAATTAAATACGCACTGGAACGATACAACAAAGAAGGCGAAAGAACAAAATGCTCTTCTCAAAGAAGCTTTTGACAAAACTCGCGATGTGAGTAAATTCTAATTTTTGCAGACTTCAGAATTGCAGGCTTAAGCACACCAATTATTGTGTGATGTTTTTTAATTAGCTGGAAAGTATTTACATTACGTTTTAAGAAGATTGATTTGATTGCGCTACATATTTTGCAGGTTGTTAGAGGCATCGCCGATATTTCCGAATGGCTGAATGTGTTGAACAAAGATGCACCGAAAGTGGGGCAGATTTCAAGTCCTGCTGATTTGGCCCGACTCTCAAGAAAATTCCAAGCGCTTAAGGACAGAGTAGATAAGAAAGAAGATTCCTTTAGATTACTTAACGATCGAGGAAATGAATTGCTTCTTTTGCATCAAAGTACTTAAATCGTTAAACCTGTTTTGAACTGAAATGCATTTCAATCTACATTATGTACATTACAACAATTTTTGTGTCATTTACAGCGCAATGCAGGGAGGACACAAGACGCTCTACAACAATACAAGATCTTGCAAAGACATTCACTCAGCTAAACGCTCGCTGGACTGATATCACTGGGACCGTTGATAAAAATTGTCAAATGTTAAAAGATGCTTCCTTCCTCTACGGCGAATTTAGAAGTATGCCATTGTGATTGTGCTTAATTGTAGTACAACCAGTATAATTGGTGTGACAATGAAATATTATTTATTTTCTAAAGGCATAGCTGCTCAGGAAATGGCTAATCTTGATAGACTGGAGAGGAAATTAATCAAGCCTGTGACTGCTGCTGCAGATATGGAAGAGTTATCAGAAGATCTCGATGTAATTCCATTTTTTAAAACGTGGTACTATATCAATAATGCATGCCAAAATTAAAATGCGATTTATTTATTTATTTTAGGATATCGAGCAGTATATGGGAAACACTCAGGAAGCACGCTTGGCGAAGCTTCAAGAAATTGGAAGACAACTGGTGCAGGATAACATTTTGGTAAATAGCATTCAAGGTGACGTGACCCAAGTCACAGCCAGGTGGACCCAGCTGAATCGAAAGGTCATTATTTATTTGTTGATGTAGTGTAGTCATGAAGAAGATCTGCGTTTTTCAAGATGTAGATGTAATAACAAATTTTATAGCTAACTCGTTACCCTTCGATGTAGAAATAACTTTTTTGTTTTTGTTACACACAACTTTTTCGTTTCATTTTGTATCCTGCAATTTGGTTGAGTAATTTTTATAAACTCATCTAATTGCTTTTATATTTGCATTAGATGAAGTAGAAAGAACTAAATGTGTTAGACGAAGAACTAGAATTATTGTTGTAGTGTTAAGATGAGAAATTAATTATTTGTCGTTTTTTATTTTCATTTCGTTTTAATTGCATGCGGATTTTGTTAAATTTTGTCGTGAATTTGCTTGCGTGACACACTCATAAAAGGCTGAACAGCGGAAAAAAGATTTGGAGGATGAGATGACAGAAGCGGAAAGGTGGGAGGGAGACATTCAGGTCCTTTACGAAGGTTTAGAATGCTCTGATAAAATTTTAACGGCGAGGCTCGAACATGATTTGACCGCTGAGGATTTGCCTAATGATTCACAGGTTTGTTTGAATTCGTTTTACCCATGACATGACAAGATGGTAAAAAATTTCAAATTATGTGCCCTTCTAAAGATACACTTAAGTTCAAAATACAATTTCTGTGTAAGTACAGCTCTGTTGTACCTCTGACACTCTTCCTCTATTCATTGCTGAAACAATTTAGAATTTTTAGTATTTCGCCTTGCTACTGTAACACGAATCTTAATCATTTACTAACAACGGTAGACCGTTATCATTAATTCTGTATAAAAATTGCTATACTTATTGCTCTTTGCCTCGTTTTTCATTTTTGTAGAAATGTGTAAAAGTATAGTCTTACTGAAAATATCCAACTATTTAATAGTAGTAGTATATCTGTGGGCTTGAAATTAAGATGCACTAATAAATGAACAAGGGCAAATTATTTGTAGCAACTGTCGGAAGAAATACAGCAACAGGAGAAATTGTTGTCGGACATGGCCCAACAAGTGGAGACATATAGAAAAGCTGGAAAACTTGAAGCAGCTGCTCGACTCGAAGAACAAAAGGACATGCTTCAAGTAAGGCTTTAATTGCTGAAATACCATTCCTTTTCAGTTTGACACTAATCCAATCGGATGATCCACATTTATTTACCATAAAATTGTTCATGTTTTTTTTGCATTTTAGAGTCGTTTCGAAGAGGTCCAATCTAAATTTACAAAATTCCAATCTCCTCCACCAGAGTCTAAAATTATTCCGAAAATTGAACGAATTTGGAGGTCACTGAGACAGGTGGAACAAGCCCTTTGTTTTCTTGAGTTGGCTTCAGATGACCCAGAGAGCATTCAGGGACAGCTTAATCATTGCACTGTAACAACAACATTATCATTATTATCATTATTCTGTTATTGCTTTAAAAATTCTAACTTTCGTGAAACGTTATTGTCGTAAATTAATTTTTTTACTATGATCTCCTTTTAGAAAGAGTATGGGGTTTTGAGCGATCTGAAAAAAGAAGTGGAGTCAGTTTTGAAGGAGGGCAGAAGGCAAGTAGAAGATAAAAAAGCGGATTCCAAATTGAACGCTGAATTAGACAGCATGAAGGCCTTGTACAATAAAGTGAGAAACCCTGTTATGCGTGCATTACGTACTCATACTACCAATATTTTATTACATTGTTTTACATTATAACAGAAATGCTCAAAAAGTTATTTGTAATTATTTTCAGCTGGGAATGCAAATCGCAAATATTCGTAACAGTTTGGAAAAAGGACTTAGCGTCAGCACACAAATGAATGAACAAATGTTGTCGTTAGAAAATTGGATTCAACAAAGTGAAACGGTTCTTGCAACAAACGCAGTCAGCCCTGACGTGGAAATGGAAATGCTTAGAGTAAGTTTATTCCCATTCTTTTTCTTTTCATCAAAAATCTCAATCAATTTTAGCTACATGCTTCTACTATTACAATTATTGTAGTACAATTAATTCTTCACTATTGTTGAGAAACTCTTAAAATTTATACGATATTTTTACCAACATTACTTGCAAGGATGATTTCTGGTGAGTCTATAATACAGCGTCTGTCTTATGCTTGTACTATTGTAATTGCTGGTTCGGAATATTATTATTAGCTTGTTGTGGCATGACATTCAAAATTTTACTACTAGCATTTTAGTATGTAATAATAATAATAGCATTCTAAAATTAAGTAATTCATGCAAGGTTTATAAATACTAGAGCATTGCGCACCCTCTCCCTATAAGTAATTTGAGTTTCTGCAAAGGATAAGGCAATTAGAAGTTAAATGTAATGACACAATACTCATGTAAGAGAAAATGTCAAAGTCTTAATGTGAAAATGCAAAATACAGGGCCGAATCGAAGAGTTACCCAGATTGACGAAAATCATCGAAGAATTTGACAAAAACTACGACAACTTTTTAAAGTTAGTGGATCCAGTGTTGTTGGACTCCCTGAAAGAGAGACGCGCCACAATTTTACTAAAATGGGACGACCTTAGTAAAAGAGTAGTGGAGAAACATAAAGATCATTTAACAGCGAAATCCATTCCAGACATTGAAAAGAAGCAGGAAAAAGTAATCGGGAATTTGGAAGACTGGTTGGTGAAGGCGGAAGTATTCTTAACGAAGATGACAACTGAATCTGTACTTTTTACTGATGATGAAATCATGGAACTCCAGGTCAGTAATATTGCTAAACCAAATCTTGTTTTCATTTAACCTGTCTGTCCAAACTACGAATTGTAAAACTTAATGACGAACGTGTTTAGGCCCTGAACGAAGATTTAACTGAGCGGAGTGACAGACTAGACTCCCTTCGGGATGAAACTATCGATTTGATTGTTTCGAAAGGAAATCCGTTTAGCGTAGAAAATCCTGAGAATCTTGTTCTGCAGAAATTAACACACCGACTAGAGGCAATAGGAAATCATCTGCAGGTAAAGTAGAACGTGGTAAAATGGAACGAGTGTCTAGACTGCAATGTAGCAGAGGAAAATAATTGACATGGATTTTAATGAAAGTTTCAGCCTTTGTTACCTTAACACATGCCGCATCTTTGGCTTCTGTAAATTCTCTAGGATTTTCGTGATCGTATCGTAGTAATTTGCACTAATAATGATCTCACTGCAATGCTCTTTCTATTCACAACTTAATTTGGCTATCTCAATGTTCTTTCCGTTGTATTCCGTGTAACTTGTATCGTAATTTGCCATTCAATGTTTTCTCTCGTACGACTTTTTCCAAAATTCATTGTTGTTATTTATTCCTCTTTCTTTTTCGAAACAGTCTAGTTAGCTGTTATGATTTCTTTATGATCTCTTCAATTAGCCGATTCGTTCTTGCGTATGTTCGCATTGTATACATTTTGCGTTGTATTGTAAATTATAGCAAAGCATCAAGCCAAATGAATGAAAAGGGATTTAACTAGATTTCTATTTTTATTCTGTTCTCTATTTTCGATCCGATGTCATTTCTTGCAGAATTTAAGTTCGTGCATTGTTCTTGATGATGATTCGGCTGATGACACTACTACTTCTGCTAGTGTGACTAAATCCAAATCACAAGTTCTCACATTCACCTCTGACCCGTCTGCTAACAGTGTACACATGACCAAACACATGTCCTCACCCTCCACAACAAACACAGCCACTTCCCATTCCACGCCAACCATCGGCATTTGCAACCCTGCCTTCGATTTCGACGATGATGAAGCTTCAGAGGACGACTCTACACCCCGAACCTCTGAACCCACAGTCAGAGTCATCGAACGACCCTCTCATAGAATTTCCCAAATCGAGGATGACATTCTTGAAGAAGATGAATTGATGGACGAGGACCAACCTCGCAGCTACCAAGTGAGTCTTCCTCCAAAGACGAAATCCAAGACTTACCTTGTGCAAGATGTGGGAGAGGTTTCTGTGACGGTGAAGAAAGACAAATTGATTACGGACCACGTGGAGGAGAAGAAAGACGAGGAAAAGTCGAAGAGTCACAGTGCAAGTGGTGCTCACACTCACAGTCAAGAAGTGGACAACGACGCTGACACGGACGATGATGCCATGTCTCTGTCCCTGTCTACTCTTTCCGAAGCGTCCACAGTTATTGCCGGAGAAAGTGGGCACGGGGTTGTAGCCGTGTCAAGGAAAAGTGCGACGACTACGACAACCACAACAATGGGCTCTATGGTAAGTCCACCCCCATCATCAAGTAGTCGCTCTTCCTCTAGGGGCCATGTGAAGGTGTCGGGTGTTTCGGGTAGTGGTGGCGGAAATGTTAAAATTGTGGAAATCAAATCCCGGGATGTGGTTCAAGGAATTTTGCGAATGGAGCCCAAACTGTCGAGCACTTTGGGGGCGAAAGATCATGTGGCTATTTTAAAAGTTCCAATGTCAGCACAGCAACAAACCCAACAGCCGAGGACACCCACTCCCACAGCCACTTCTCCTATTTCTCACACGAAAGCTTCTTCTGCTGGCGCACATGCAACTCCTCCTCACTCGCAGCAAAGAGCCCGGTATTTGCCGAAGGTTCGCTAAAACTTATGCTTTCTCTAAAAATAGTTTTCTTTCTCCCTTTACTTTTCAAAATCAATTCAACATGAAAATGCTCAACTGTCGTTGTACTCTCGTCACAAAAGTTCTTTTTGATTTGCTCTCCTTTCTGTCTCTTGAGCATTTTGACTTTTAAGCGGATCTGATTCTGGGTAGTGGTCTTCCTGCTCCTCTCCCAAGCCTTTCCCCATTGATTTGGCGAATGAAATTGCTTTTGAATGTCGAATGCTGTTGCTTCATCGCTTATTATTACTGCTGTTCAGTTTAGCACCATAGCTATTTATCAAACTGCCACTCTAACCAACACTTGTTTCCAAAATTAGCATCTAGTGATCATGCACAGAATTTATTGACTCTGTTTTTACACAAGGGTTAGTTGCACAACTACTAATTGCACATTTCTTATAACTGCTTTTTATAATTCTGATTTTTTACTACAATGAATTTAAAAGCGTTGCAGTATTGGGTTTAAATTAACAAGGTACATGGGGTGTAAACGACTTGAAACATGAAGGCATTTGTAAAATATCTATTTGTTCCCGTAGACAATCAGCGCGAGTTCTGTTCAAGAAACAGATAAAGCGGCGACTAAGGCAGAGCCTCCAGAGCCCACGGGATTCGCCAAACTTGCTAAGAGCTTTACCGCCGATTCCTCCTCGGGATCTGGAGACCCACTTAAAAAGGATAAAGAACTTCTTGCGTTTGAAAAGGAAGGACAAGAGATTTCCAAGACGATGGCCAGAATGGCCAAAAAGTTGGAGGAAATCGATAAAGATGTTGATCCCCGAAAGAGAGTGGATGTAAGGATTTTCATTCAAATACAAACCGTTAAAAATTGTTGTCTATTTCTGCGTTTTGTGGCCTTCTTCTCATTGTACTTTATTTTGTTATGTTCCTTTACACACTCCTATTTGTGTGCAGGCGTTGGAAATGGAGCTTAGTGCAGTGGAACCAGAGGTTGCTCTTACAATAAGCAAGGGAGACTCTTTGGTGTTCAAGATTTCAAAGCTAGACATTAAAAAAGCAAATCTCATCAGAGCAGCTTTAGATCTGTTGAGGTCAGATTGGCTTCAACTGAAAACCAGGGCCGAGGTAAAAAATATTAAAATTATTTAAAATACATAATAGATTCAAATGTGCTTTAAAGCTACAGAGAAAATGTAATGTGTTATAAAAATAAACTTCTATTCTATGGAACATGTAAATAATAGAGTCAAAGATTAGCTGCTCTGAGACTGGAATCAAGTCAGATTGAGTGCCAGGTGGTTATGCAGCAGTTGTCAGATTGGGTTGCAGATGCTTTGCAAAGTTCAGATAAGGATAAAAAGGTAACACAGAATTTCAAAGAAACCATAGTGGTAATGATGAATGAATATGAATTTGTCGTGTACAAGTTGACGAATATTTGTGTAGGCTTTGCATGCTGAATTCCCCAAGAAATCACAGGAGCTGCAAAATCTGAAAAGAAAAATGGACGAATTGGAGAAAAGAAACATCAAAGGTTTGGCTCCAGAGTTAGAGACACTTGTAAATAATTGGACAAAGCTGGGAAATATTTTTAAAGCCATGGACGCTAAGAAGGAGAAATCGGACGCAGAGAAAAAGGCACGAGTGAAACAGCAGTCAAGTACGAAGCCAGAAGATGTCCTGGACTCATGTCCTCCAATATTGAAACCTAAGCCTATTTCTCCGCTGAGAAAAGATCCCGGAGTGCATTGCCCAGATTTTGTAATAAAAGTGAACAAAATGCGAGAACAAGTTGCGACATTGACAAGAACGTTGGGAGCTTCTGATGACGCAAGAGTAAGTGACTATGCGTTAAAAGTTATACTTCTTTATAATTGAATAGAATGATATGAGGGTGTTCCTTATTGTTACTCGCTATCGTCAATTTAATATTTTAGTCCGTGAAAGAAGATGTAGACAAGCTTAGTCCAAAAATTCACGAATTAGAAGAGATCGAGGAATCCGGTATGCGAGGAACTCCGGATCAAATTTCACAGGGAAAACGTGTTATGCAAAAACTTATGGACGAATGGGCCATCTTGAATGTGACAGTTGGACAACTTTTACTTCGTTCCCCTCCCAGCAAAAGTCCCAGTCCGAGTGCATTTTTATCCAAAAGCCCCGAGTCATCGGATATTCTCGACTTGGATGTGTGGCTTGATGAGATGGAAGTTTTAATGAAAGAGTGGAGAGAAAGTACTCAAATGAGCCCCGAGGAGTCAAAACTTCGGCTCAAAGAAATGGAGGCTCAGATTTCCAAGCGACACAGGTACAAATAATGAACGAATCATCAAACGAATTTTTGCACAGCACACGCGAATGATGCAGGATTATTATTTGAGTTGTTGATTATTTCTGAAAAGTTTTTGTTGCTTATTCATGTTGAATTTTTGTCCGTGTATTTTTAGGAGTGTTATGTTACTAATGAGTAAAAAGTCACGCTTGAGTCCAGCTTATGATGATTCGACAAAAAGAATTGAGTCCATAGGCTACAGATGGAGAAATCTGCTGGCGGAAATGACTATACGGAGAGACAAGTGAGTAAAACGTGGTTATAAACGTTTCATTTGTGATATAACGCGGAATTGTGTAGCCAATATTTTTCAAATTACTTTTTGCACTTATTGGATTGTGATAATTTTAGAATATGCGGAGATACAGGGACTCATCGTGTCCTTTCCAAATGGTGGGAACCTCACGTTGTTCTTCGTGATTGGATTCAAAGAGCTACAGAAGCCATTGACACTCCCGTTAAAATTGCAGATGAAGCTGCTTTAAGAAATTCCCTGTCAAATCTAAAGGTACTATTCACAACATGCGTACAAATTAATTTGTCATGAAAAGCAAGTAAAAGTTTTCAAAATGAAAAATATTAAAAAAAAATTATGTGTAGATATTAGAACACGAAATCGTTGGCAAACGACCGGATTTGGAGAAACTTCGTCAGAGTAAACATCACTATGTCACTGAAGAAGAACTAAGAGGATTTAAAGAAGACATCGACAAGGTAAGTACTCGAATGAACAATTATTCTCACAGTAAAGACACACACCTGTTGAACTTTATTTCAATCTACGTCGTCTTGTTAAACGTCCAAGAGAATAATTATAGTGTCATGCACACGGCACGTACTACTTACTCATGCTAATTGTGTGTTGAATTGCAAGAGTAATCAATTTTTCTAAAGTCCGTGTGTATGAACTGGAAGCTTCTGTTGTACCCATACCCTGTGCATGTCTGTATGTTACATATATCCATGCTCGGTCTCACTAGTCATAAGGCGATTATTTATGCCAACCCGATGTGCTATAACATGCAAATATGAGTGTGTTAAAATATGAAGTTAAATTTCCTGTGGTTTTATGTCGATGTATTTCGTCTGGGCTGGCAGCTGACAAAGGAACTGCCAACCCGTCGCAAGTTGGTCGAGTTAAAATTGATGGGCCTGCGAAAGTTGACATCTCAGTTGGACACGACAGCCTCGTGGGTATTGGAAGTGCGCGCACAAGTTGCGACAGCAAAGCACCGGCCGCCACAAGAGAAAGCTGCTGCAATTGAATCCATAATGGTAATCCATTAACTTTGTTATTATGTTATTAGGATTAGCTCTAAGCTTCAGTCCTTCCCTGTGCTCTCTCCACACATTCCATACACAAACAAACAAACTGCACACTCACTCAACGCTTTCACAATTGTCATACTAAATTAAAGTCACAATCTCACGTCACGGCCCTGTCTCCCAAATTTCCAATTTCGGTTTTATAGCCCTAATCCCTCAAGTTCACGCATATTCACATTTATAATTAGCTGCAAATCTAGCTATGTACAACCAACGAGAAACTTTACTGTTCACAAAGAAAAGTATATATTAAAACTGGACAGGGAAATCAAGAAAAACGTGTAGTCAGAAACTATTTGATAGTCAGATCGGAAATGAAGGAATAGTATAAAGAAATGCTGTAAGCACGTGCTTATTATCACCTATATATTAAATTATATTATACTTATTACTTTGCAATGTTGCTATGTTTGTAATTTAAACTGTCTCATTGTGTCGTCAAATATGCAGCAGCTTATATTTGCTAAGTGGTGTACGTCAAGTGTCTTGTCATACAATTTCCTTCCGGACGCCAATAAGGGTGGTCTGCATCAAAACACTTGTCTTGTTCACTATGTACTTACATACAATTTGAATTACGACTACGAGTAGAAATAGTTATTCCGAACAACTGAAAATTGTAATTAGGGTATTACTAAATTACTATGGACGAGTTTGCCTGGAGAAGTTCAGAGTTGGAGGATTAAGATCCAATTCAATTTATCAAATGTTTATTAAGTAATTTAATATACATACTTCATTAACAATAGTGAGTGTATTTGTATTAATATGATTCTTACTGTGAGTGTTTGTTTTTAACATGAGAGTGCTATATTCTACTCTATGCTATTTTCATCAATATACCTAATGTAGTTATTTTATTAGTCATTTTATTATGACAGTACCTAAAGTTATTAGAAAATTGTATTACGCGTACATTATATTACATAGGTGTACATGGACCACTTTCTTATACCTAGGTACATTATATATCGTAATTTCGTAATTGCAGACAGGACTTGATTAAATGGGAATGGTTAAAGGGAAGGAAATTTGTGAGAGTGGACAGGAAGCAAAGTCTTGGGTTGACAAGACAGTTTGTTTAGATGTGTACTTAGCCTGTGGAGATATGTCACTCATTTATGCACTACGTAGTATTTAGCTATTTGTGTTAGCCATGAAATTCAGACACTTATATTATTTACACAGCACATTACAGTACATCACACTAGAAATTGTTTCGCATTGCTCGCTGTGTAATTTTGTTGTGTCCAGACGGGATTGTTTCTTTCTTTGCTTTCTTTGCAGATTCGTGTGGAGGATAAGGAGACGGAAATAATGGAGGTCATTCGAAATTACATCAATTTGGAAAAGGAGTGTCAGGGGAGTGGACAGTCTATGACTCCTGTCATGATGGTAACTATTTATTTAGACACACTCTTTTTTCATTCTCAATTATTGTTCCTTCCATGCAATTTCTCCGCCACGTAAACAGCTACTACATCCAAAGGCAAACACAAAATTTTCTGTTCTAAATCTCTGCAGAATCCGTGTCTGCCCTTGTTTTACAATTTATGTAGCACTTTTCTTTTCGTAATGGCAAAGTTGCCGTGAAGGAAAAGTTGGTTAATTGTGTCAATTGAAGGTATGAAGGTTGAGTTACATGTACTGCATGTCTTGATGTTCTGTTCATGTTCGTAGGAGAAAATCCGACAGCTGAAAGAGGATTGGTTGTATGTCAAGTCAAGGGGCGAGATTAATAACTTGACACCAGCTGCCGAGAAAAAGTTCTTCGATGTCGCAACGGCTTCCACTGCACCTCAACCACCAACAGCCACTCCTCCCGCGTCTCTCAAAGGTACGCACTTTTCACTCTTCCACACAACTGTCATTGCACTGTACTAATCATCTCAAACCTACAATCTTGTCATTTAATCATAAGTGAATCACCCTACAATGCTCAAATTGTCATAAATCTTAGAGGCCTTCTTCATTTAAAGTAAGACATACACACACCGTAAGCATTTGAAACGACTCGTACTATATCTATTTTTTGTAGGGCAGATTATTCACTCCCGGCTTATCTCTATCGTTCCGTTCTTCCGCTATTAATTAAATTAAATTAAATCGGTTTTCCGATTAAACACCTAGTTAGAAAAGAGAACTCTGAATTCGGCAGCGCTTATCAATTGAGAAGGGAACTCTGTTCAAATTTTTGCAAAAGTTTAATTGCAGTTGTGAGTCATAATGATAAACCATAAGAATCATAATATTATTATTATATCTGGGTTTTTCATGAATAATCTCTTCTGCAATTTGATATAAGGGCTATTTATATTTTGCTAGTTGTGGGTATACCTATAGAAATTATGTAAATTATTGCGCACGTTGTAAGGTGCAGGTTAATTTAAGTGAGTGTCCTAATTTTCTATTTAAATCCATTATATTGTAATGGAAATTCTATTGGTACGATATTTGGTTGAATAGTTAGTTTCTCCGGTGCAAAGGTAAAAGGCTCCCGTGAAGCTGAACTTGCTTTTTCAACTTTCCTTAAAGGAAAAGAAAGTTTTCTCGGAAATATTCTGAAGCCCATTACATTACATTAGCGAAATTGAACTTTTGTCGAGTGAACTTTCTTTCTTGGTTTTTAAAGCCTTTCGGCAAACCTTTGAGCAGAAAGTAGCCCACAAGTATAGGAAATTTAAACTGGAAAGTGGAAGGTAGTAGGCGACTAGGAATGCGACTTGGAATTACGAATCCTACTTATCGTTGAGTATTTCTAACAGGCACCTGTATGGGAGGCAGAGCAACGATAGCGATTCACAAATATACAACATGGCATTTGAATAGATAAACCCGGGTAGTTTTCTATATCTGAGTACACACAGATATTCCAAGACACGTCAAGTCCTCTTCTCGTATTTCTTTTTTACTCCAATTGCGATCTGAAAATGAAAGTTGGTCCCGGCGTAGTGCACTGAGCTCTGTCGCGAATCAAATTACATTTACGGCGAATTCAGCATTTTACATTTACGTTCTAAGCGGCATTGCCAACCTTTTCTTTCCCTCTTGTGCTACACTTTCCTAGTTCAACTCTCTGCTGTTTGTTGTGTTTGCCCAGCGTCTTGAGTACCCCACTACTTATTTGGATAACGCCATAACGCTCCGGTCTTGTCTGAGTGCGTTTAGTTTAGGCATTGGATTTGTCTGTTTTATTATGCACGGGACGGGATGGAAGTAGAGAAGGTTAAAGTAGGAAAAGCTGTAGAGTGGAGCGTTCCGTTGACAGGTACAATCAGTTTGTTGCTTTCTTCTCCCTTTCAATGGAATCCTTAAACTTTTGTCCTTTTCTTGAAAACTTTCTGACTTTCCTTTTCGTACACGCTGCACCTTGTACAATCTGTGTGTATTATAATTTTGCCAAGGAAATGAAGCGGATGATTTCCTTTCATACTTCCATTCATTCCTCCATAAGATTGTGACCTTCCTTTCTCGGAATTACCGATATAGTAGATGTAGCTCCATAGGTACATAGATCTATATATAAAGAGCTATGAGCTTTGCTTATCGTTTCCCACACATAAATATATTTTGTGCAGCTGTATGTGAGTATTGGTGATGGAGTTGGGAGAAGGCTTGGAGTGTGCGAGTGAGTAGGCAGCAGTCCATTCCATTCAAGTGAATTTGTGATTGCGGTAAAGTGAAACTGGCTGGTATTCAGTATTTGCACATTGGGTGTCTTAAATATTTTATTGTGAAAGTTTTATTGGATTGCATGCAAGCACACTCTCACTCACTGCTCCACACAGTTCAAACTATTCACATTTGATGCCATGTCAAGGAAAGTGGGCTAAAGTCATGTGCGAGTTTTGCGAACGTGTCTATTGTCAATCTTTCCGTGACTTCAGCTAATCGTGTCACTATCTCCAGTCAAACTTAACTTAACCTTCTTCTCGAGCAACAGGATGATTTACTTAAGTCATACGCGCAGACCTACTCTCCAATGTGTCAACGTCCCTTCTTGTAGTCAAAGTAATCGCCCACCAATCTTCCATAGCTTCCAACAACTCTGCAAACTTGTCTCAGCTTTCTTCATTTACTAGCTACTCAAATTCCTACATTTTCCAATTTTATCCTACTTTGATCATGTGTGCGTCAATTATTCCGTCTATTAAGGGCAGAGTTTCTAGAAACCGTTTCATGAGAAAGTAAATTAAATTAGGACATATTATTTTACAGAATCATTTCCAGTTGCGAGTAAAGTTTTAATTATTTATTTAAAGTGTGTTTTATTTAAGTCTTAGACTCACTTTTCACTACTATTGTGAAAAATACGTGTCACTGTGATTTTATGATTTAGTAATTGCAATAACGGAGGTCATAAATCTGCGCATTTCAGAATATTAATGCGACGTGTTGAAAATAAGAATTACGAAGAGTAGGCACGGAGAGAGTACGGCTAAAAGCAATGTGTGTACAAAGTACAACGTTGTTGTCGTTAACGCAGTGTGCGTAAGTGTGGACTAAGCTGGCAGGGCGAAAGATGTTAATACTGAAAGGCTCGTTTGTTTTGTTTGCGTCGTAAAGGAGCGTGCATACTTCTACTTTCCCTATGAAATTCCTCGTGTGTGTGTTATTGACGACTGAGTAATTTATGGGAGAAAGGCGCCCGCAAAAGCACACAGTGTACTAATTCCAAATTCAATACAGGTAGATTGTTGGCTCTGACAATGTTTGGTATCGTGGACTGTGAATTGGAGACTACAGTTTACTATGACCATGCTACTTGTAGACCTACTGTACACATGGAGCGTGTAGGCTGCGAGGCTAGGCTAGGTGGTTTGTAGTGGAAGGGTAAGTAGTGTGGGTGATCTGATGCGAGGTGGTAGTTGATTTTGTGATTATAGAGAGAGAGGTGAGTGACGGCGTGTCCACTCCCTCCCTGACTTTGCTTTCTGCAGCCGTCTCTCAGGTCAACCTTCAGCTCCGATTTTTATTTTCATCAAGACAACAGAAGAGGCAACGTCTGCAATAAAGCTCAGCTAACTACTCAAAACTTATCGTTAATATAAATGCCCGCCATGAGACGAGTCTCCTTCTCTCCACCTTTCTTTCATGTAACTTCACTCCCTGCATGTGGCAGCCTCTGCACTTCTTCGTCTTTCTCCAAAAGAAACTGTGCCCGCTTTGCTTTGTGCATCTGCCTCTTCCTTGTGTTGCGAGTGCAGAAGAAGGGAAGCAAGTGTGAACTGAAGGCATCGCATCTTTTCCACTCTTCCTTCGCCTTCTCCCGTGTTCTCTCTTTCTCTGTAGTTTCTCTGCTTTTCTTGCACTAGTAGAGCCTTTCGGGTTGTAGTGCAACGTAGTAGTAGAGTGTAGAAAAGTAGCGGTGCTATGGTTGGTTATGTGTACGGGTAGCAGTCGGAGCAGCAGTGGAGGTGTGTGAGTGAAGAGCCAAGTCAAAAGAGACGAGACGACGGCAGGGAACACAAACCGGGTATTTTTGGGCTTAAACTCATGCGCGCTTTCTATCGATCCGGTTGGGAAGAGAATAGCTCCACTCTCTCTCCCCGGCTAGTGCACGAAAGCCAGGAAAAGTAACTACTACTGTACGTACTTCTACAGTTCTGTTATAAAATCTCCAGTGTATTCCTATTCCACTATCACATCGCATTGCACAGCAAACCCAACCATAACAGAACACAGAAAAGAAACAAGACACACTGAATGAGAGAAAGAGAGAGCAGAGCAAAGACAACAAAATTCCACTCGTCCATTCAGTTGGCTTTTGGATTTCCTTCGTCGTTCACACACACCACGACTACTCAACCATTTCTACCTTCCTCTTCTGCATTTCTTTCAACTTACACCACTCAACCAACTAAACCTCCTGCATTGTCATTTTTGTTGTTATTGTGTACTTGCTGCACTCCATTCCATCTCTTGCGTCTACGTCGCCTACACAGTCATTTATAGAAATACCTCCGTATACTACACACAAACAAACACTCCTCATCAAACACGCTCAGTTGTTTCCGTAGTTCAGTTGTGGCTGCAAATCGACCTTTATGTATATTACATACGCCAATGCACTGTAGCATACCTTCTACACATATCCTTGCAATTTGAATAGAGAGAAAGTTAAAGGCTGACTTGTGTACACTCACACATCACTTCCCTAAAACGCTACGCAAAATAATAAAATATATTCGCTCCGAAAAAGAATTCTCGCAATACACTAGTGGGGAAAGTATTTACTGCGGCCGGTACAGCTGAGTCGGTGTCTATGACGTTTGTTTGTGTATTGAATTCTTGTAGAGCCATATTAATGCAATTAGGAACAGGCAACCTTCACATTGCAGCATGATTCGATTTGAGTGCAGTTGAATGTAAAGTAATCCATTAGACTGGAAAATTGAATTGTGTATGCTGTGTTCTGCTTTGTGCTGCATTACTGTCGTAAAGTAAAGAAAGGAATTTATAGTGTTGCTGCTGCCGTAGACGATTTCTGTCGTTTGTTGGTGGCCCTGTGTGTTTAGTTTCTTCGTCTTTGTGTGTATGAATGTGTGCGGTGTGTGTTGCAGTCTTACAGTGGTGCTACAGGGAAATGCAGGTGAAATCAAGTTTGGCATGACACGTGCTGACACAATCTCCAAGTGCAGTCTCCCATTCTCACAGATTTCCCTATCCTGAATTATGTGGGAAAAAGTGAATTGTGTTGTGTCTTCTTTCGTGCATTCCGTCTCTCTGCTTCTTCTTCCTTCGTCAATGCATTTCCACAAACCATCCTGCATCTAAACCAATAAGGAACACATGCACACAAATATTATAAACCAATAATACCAAGCACACAGACAGAAATCTCTGCCTCCGTTGTGAGGATGTGTACTGTTGCCACTTACGTAAATTAACATTTCTCGGAATTTGGAATAATGGAATATTTTGATGTGGACATTCACGTGAGATAATGGAAGTGTACACAGAGCGATGCAAGGAGCGTATAATTTAATCTGGGAGGAAAGGATTCCTGATTTCGATTATAATGCGCTAAGCATGGAATGCGTATATTGAATGTAAACAAGCAATAAACGAGATGGAAAATTTGTGTCGTCGCCGCTGCTGTGATCTCTGATGAAGCTTCTGCAGTGAGGTACGCGTATTCATTTCATTAGGCACTACGCAAATATAATGCCGTGGCTGTAGTCGTCATTCGTCAGCTTTCCTTTTGATCATCTTTTGATTATAAAATGATTGGATGAGAAAGATTTTCTTTAGCAAAGGCACAGCACACAAAAATAATCCCGTATGATTAGATGCCTTGTGGAGAGAAGATATCGAACTGAAATTACAATCTTGTGCGAAGGAAAAGGAAACCCCGAAACAACTAAACCTCCCAACTAATACGTAATGCAATTTGCGCTGTATGTTGATTAAACTCAGCAGCTCAGGCAAACACATAATTACTATCACATAAAGATAAAGATCACGTATATGTCATTACTCCTTACGCTAAACACAGACCGTACATTAATTGCGTCATAAAATATTGCCGAGTCTCTCACTTCTTTCATTCCGCACCTATCAAAGTGTGCTCACACCATCCAATTAAACACATGTCACACTAAATATTATTACAAAGTCCAGCTAATAACTTCTGTTCTTTTTAGTGCTTGCATAATATGCATAAAATAGTGCTTAGAAGTTGTGGAGTAGGTAATCCTAACGGTAGTACGGTATAGAACTAAAAACTCTTTGCAGATAATTTGCATTCAGCGACTTTCTTTTTGCTACTAATACCGAGAAGGTGTACTGTGTGCATGGTAAATAAAATTATGGCCCTGGTTGCTTATAAGTAGTTTAGTATTTAATGTATAGATACAGTTTCTGCGAAATAACTATAGTCTTTTGGTTGTGTGGAATTGTCTCTGGTACGAAAGAAATAAATTTCGTTGCTGGAGAAAGATAAAATCTGTGTAGTAAATAGACGAAGAAAATCGAAATGACCTTTAATAGCCCTGCTGTTCTTATCTGATTTGGTCGCATGGTTGTTTAGGATTTCTCTCGGTGGTCGGAAAAAGTTTTTGTATCCCAGGATTTTCGCATATTCGCACACTACTACTTCTAGCCCAGTGTATGCATATGAACTTGAGTTTATATACATACACATAACCTTTAAAGTTGTATAGGATTTAGTATGCATATTGTGTGTGCACATAGATTGTAAAGCGAGAGTCTGAGAAAGAGAAAGTGTTTTGTTGGTGGTGGGAAGACTGAAAAGAAGTCAAGATTCAATCGCGATAAGAGCTCTCTTAAGGATAATTACTGTAATGCCCGGAATAGAAAGAAGTAAAAGAACAATTGAAATAAAAGGCTAGCTGCAAGTATCCGCTTTCAATCTGCCTGAGAAAGGAATTGAATCCGAATCTTCTTGAGTACAATGTCAATCAGAGAAAGAAAAGGAAGTCGTAGTACAGCAGTTGTATTCATAGCATAATGGCGCACAATGGAGGCAAAAGAAAAGATCTGCAATGAACTTGCAAAAGTAAAGTCGTCTATGAGTGAAGTCTGAAAGGAAAGAAGTTCAGGTTGAGACTAAGAATAAAGAAAGTAGGAAATAGACGGAAATTATACGAAGTTTAGAGACAAAGACGAAGTATTTCCTCGAGAGCGATTCCCTTCAAACAATGAGCAGTCGGCTTGGGTTTCATTGGCTGCTAATAATTCTGTGTGCGAGTTGTGATGCATTTGCATCGGAGGAACATGGTTTATGCGTATCCGCATCCGCGTCTTGATTTCCTTATAAATCCATTAGACGAGGACAGGAATTGGCTTGAAGGCAATGAAGTCTAACAGAGCTAACAAATCATTAGCCCACGAGACACCAAAGGTATTTTAATGGAGAAATCAAAAGTTAATAAACAAACCGAGCGAGAAAGAGAAAGTTCAGTTGAGCCATGAACGTGAACTTGATTAGCTTAGCATATACTTACCACTTCGTCTATAGGCATATCCACCCACACTGTACCAGTGTCTGTAGTACTTCATAATATACTGGGTCCGCCTGTATAAGACTGCTCTGTGTATTGTGCGGAGCAAGAGCCAACACTCCAATTGAGAATGCAATGAAAGTCTGGAGCAAGCAAACTTTATGGGAAATTCCTTTGGCACAAGTTCCTTCCTCCTTGGCTTTCTTTATTTCTTTTGATTTCTCATCTTGCACTCTCATGTTCACATTTCCGTTCATGCGTGCCTATATCCACTAATGCCTCGCCAGATCCACGGCACACAGATCCAACTTGCACACAACAGCTAGGCAGCCAGTTTACATAACATGCATGGCAGAATATGCTGCAACTGTGACTCGGGTATGTGTAGAGTCATAGAGTGTAGGTAGACGCCAACTCTCCCATGAAAAATCTGAATGGAAACTTTTCTCTGTACAACCACCTCCTTCCTTCACTATACGGCCTACTACAAAGTTGTAAAGAAAAATAGCACTGTGTGTGGCGCTTGATTGCTACGAGTGCTCTGTGTCTAAGAGCTGCACTACTATTTCATATGCCAGCAATACCTACAGTAGAACTAAAGTTATTACTATTATGTAGGTGTACTATGCGTATACAATATCACACTGGGTGCTACGTGTAGGATGGTGCGTACTTAAATAAATAGGTTTGCTTGGATGTTGGTGTACAAAGTGTACATACACAAAGGTGGTGGAAAGTGCATATTATTGTGGAGGGTGGCAACGAAGAACGTTCGGTTGTATGTACTACCTTTGTGAGTTGAAAGTGCTACTAATATATTCTGGATAGTTTTTTGGATGGGAAGAGGATGCACATGTGGAAGTTAGGAAAGAAAGGCAGGAGTGGCCTTGTAGGCATAGCTGGTGGTGGGAGAAAGAAAAGTTGCAGTGAAATAATGGGGAAGGTAGTGGAAGAATCTCATAAAGGAAGTGTTGGGTAGAAGAGTAGTGATATGGTGGTGCTACGGTTATGGACGACGAGGCCTGTCGTATAAAGCAGGACTTACTGTTATGTTTGTGTAGTGGCAGTTGGGCCTATACGCATACGCGTACGTGCGTGTATTTGGTATAAGGACTGGAGTCCCAACAGAGGAGATGCAGCAGACTCCGCTCTGCTGACAAGGAGACTCGGAGAAGACCGTGGAGCAGAAGGAGATAGAATAGAATATGTAATGCGTGGGGTGAGGAGGGTTACACACGTTTCCGTGCACTTCGTTTTGCGTTGGAATAGTCTGAATAGTGGGAAGTTGTTTGAGATGGGTGTTGTAGAAGTTGCAGATGTATCCAGCAGTAAATATAACTACGCTCCTTCCACTAACTATCCCGTATACATTTATATCCGTCTCAACTACACGTTAGCACCGGAGTGCATGGAGGGTTGTTCGGGTAGGCTGCTGGAAGTAGACGCATATTGATCTGGAAGGTCGCTCGTTCGTCAGATGCATAGAATGTTCAATGTAAATGTTGCCTCTTTTGGCTGCTCTTCAGCTCCCCGCTTCAACGTGCGTCTCCCGTCCTTCTCCATTCCAATTGCCATGGATGGAATGGAAGTTATGTAATCGTTCACATCACAAACCACGATGGGGAAACTAGAAACATCCTTCAATCCAATCAGAATGCAATACCTAGTTACTACTTTTATATGCACTTCCCGCTAACCTCCCAAGATATACTTCCACAAGAAAGAAGCATTGAAAAGGCATGCTTTCAAACTATTCGGAATCCGGGATGGGTAGCACGGCCAGAACAGGTATACATTCAGAATGAAGAGATCATTCAGAGGAAATAATATGAGGGAGAATCTGCAGCGACACATTCATTTTATGAAGCGATGTAACTGTCTTTAGCAAAAGTTTCTACTAATAAATTCTTAACACGTGTACTCTCTATGCTCAACCTAATCATTTTGTGAACACTTTTTTGCATATATCTGTAATATTGGGGAATACAGTACTCGCGTCCGTATACTTACGTAATTATGGTTCTAGTTCCATGGATTACAGATGCTTGTTTTTCCTGTCGTATTTATTGCACAATATTTATATCCATTAACTTCACTACTATCACTATACAAATGAAAATTGCTGCGTATAGCGATATACAAGAAGCATCCTTTTCTAATTTGTAGGGTTTTGTACATTACTGCTGTTTACTGTACGGGTTTCTACAAGAGGAAAAGATGAAGACTGCTAGAATGATGTTTGTGTTTGGGAAAGTTAAGGTTCGTGCGATTCGGGCTTGTGATTACTTGGAGAGGAAGAAGAATAGGAGAGACATTACGGGGCTGCTGTTAGTGTGTCGGTCGTTTTCTTTTGAATTGAGTTGGTGCTTGAATTGAGTTGAATTTAATTTAATGTCTCCGACTTGGCCTGACTTGCCCTCTACTTAAGCAAAGTTGTTGTAGTGGAATTGTAACAACATGTCCTCCATTATTATTCTAATGTTGCAGTTGTAGTACGAACAATTGTACTAGTAGGAACAGTTGTAGTAGGAACAGTTGTAGTAGGTACAATTGTAGTAGGATGAGTAGGAGAATGAGGGACGGGACGGGAGAGTGACGCAGTGCCATCCTCCATGTACATTGTCTGTCGACTACCATTCACTTCTCCTTTGTTTAATTCAAAATTCAAAGTGTTCGTAGTGAAACGTCTGGCTCTGCTCCTCCACGAACAACTACACTGCATTATCACATTCACACACCAACCTCCTCTATCTCTCAATTCCAAACTCTTCACTTTTAATGATTTCTTTTGTGTAACACCAAAAGCAACTTTTCTGAAAAGAATGTCCGACTACATCGCTACACTCCCGGATCTCTTTCTATTATATATTCCATTACATTCTTATGTCATACACTCAAATGACTTCTCAACTCCATTCTGCTTTCCTACTGTCAACTGTGTCAACTTAATTAACAACTCCTTCTTCGTTTAGTTTAGTTGCCAGCATTCGAAATTAATTCTAGTCTCTTCATGTCATCATTCATTTACAACTTATTGGACCACACTCTCAAACAGTGTCAACCCATACCAATTAATGTCATGAAATTGAAATAAAAAACAGTTTCCATTTCTTTGCAATCTCAATCCTTAAAATATTTCCATTCTTTTTTACGTTACTTGGTTTAGAAATAAATGGCAATGAGTTGATAACAACTCCAAGTAGGCATATCAAATAAAAGGTTTCAATATTGTTATAGAATGTGTTGGACCGTATTTATTGTGCCTTTACGCCTTTATCTTTCCAAACGTTGGAGCCTAGTGCGTGCAATGCAAGTGATGATGGTGGTGGGACATAGATTGTTGGACTCTTGGACTGCGTTCATGAAGAGTACATGTGTATATATTGTGAAAAGGAGGACCCGGCGGGGAGGCCTGTATTTATGATGAGTGTGATATTACATTTTTGTATTTGGTATGCAGGAGTAAAAGATAAAATATGGGGAAATGGAAATGGAGAAAAATGTAACTAAAAGCAGGAGTTTATTTAGCGTTACAGGTGTTATGAGAAATGGAAAAGAAAGTCATGTCTGATGTCATTCAACCTCCGTCCTCCTTAGCTCCTTTTCCTTGAATTTTTTGCAGACTCACACAGAGAGACTGAGACAGAGAAAGTGAAAGTTGCAGTGGGGAATTGACAATTTATTCCATTGCATTATTATTGTGAATGGCGAGAGAGATGTGTTGTGGTGGAGAGACATTACGTAGAAAGAGACTTGTGTTGTGTCTCCGTGTGACGCAGGCGGGCGGTTGCAGAACCATGGCAAAAGGAAATGAACAGATTCAAAATGGAGAATTAAATGTATGAAATGTGATCGCGATATGAAAGTGATAGTTATGCGATGTCCTTTCCCTTAACTCGTTTATGTACGTTGAGACACGAATCCTCCTTAGGCATAGCTGAATGTTGCAGGGAGAGAATTGGGAGAGAAATGTGGAATTATTACGCGAATTTCCATAGAATGGTGGAGCAAATGTAAATGTAAACGTGGGTTTGGCTTTGCATGTTCTGCATTGGTTGACAAAAGCAGTTGCTATTTTACTTGGAGGCTCGAACAGAAAGAGATTTCAGATTTGCCTTTGTATTTGCTCTTTCTCACTCTTTACAGAAATAATTGAATTAGACTTGAGCTCGGCAGAAGACTGAAGTGAAATGATTCTGAGCAAGCTTATGTTTATGAATTCCAGCTGTCAATTTAACTCCGGCAGAGGCAATGTAATGTCTGTAATGTGCAGCTCTTCTAACTAAGGCGATTTCTCTTTAGTGCAGACTCTTTCGAAACAGATGCAAGAATGAATCTGAATCCAGTAATGTGGTTATGCTTTTCTCTCTCCATCCACTCCCATCCATATAAATTCATATAAATATAAATTCATTGCATTGAATTGCCAAATGTACGTAGAGCACCGCATTGCCGTGTGTCGCACTCGGCATAATAAAATCATGTCGAGGTAGAGATGCATTACACACACAGACATATTTTGCCCGTGGACTTACACAGACTCCGTAGACGGATAGAGGGGCTTGTGTGCAATAATGTAGTAAGCGTAAGGATCCGGAGCCTGAGACGACACGAGATGCAAGAGGACCGTTGCCATGTTATGACAATTCCCTTCTTTCTGCCAGATTCAATTCCATCTGTCGTTTTCTCAAGATGACAATTGGCTTTGGCATTATTGTGTCCTTGAGTTGGAAAGAAATGAAACCATTCCGGATACTTACTGGATTTTTGATAAGATTACGTATACAATTTCATTTTCCTCCGCTCCACGTGTTCTCTCCGCGTCTCTGCTTTGACAGCCTTTACCTACAGCAACGGCAAGAGTGGCTAACACAAAATAAATGTTATTCTTTATTACAATGAACGTAAATCGATATTTACATTCCTTATTGGATTTATTTTCTACACGCTGTGATAGATCAGTTTCTTTGCACAAAGCAGCTTACAGTTTTACTGTCTTCTCAAATCCTGCACTGCTTCCTCACCTCATTCCACGTCCAAAGCTCATAATGAAATTGCGATGCACACACTCGGCTCAGGTAATGCAAGAAAGTTATTTTCGTGCCCGGGTCCATGCCATTATTAATTGTCACATTTATAATACATCGACGTGTGTATAAAAATCTGTTGGAATTGTGTATCGTAAACTTTACATCATCTCATCGCGTCCGTCGCCGTGTGTCGCATAATAAATCCTGGGAAATTTCATCAGAAAAACTCTGAAAAAGTTAAACAATCTCCAAGATGGGATGTAGTGTAGATTAAAAAAGTTTCCTGTTTGTCTTGTACATGGGAAGTGTGTACAGAGTGGAGTGTACACTTGACTGGGGTACTTATAACATGGCAGTTACAACCTTCTGTTTCTATATACCCGTAATGAGAATGCATCAAACTTAACTTTCTTTGTAAGCAAACTAAATTTCCTCGGCTGCTATAGCATTGAACTGAACTGAACTATAGTCCGGAATTTAGCACAACGCTCTTGAGCATTTCTTCCTTATCGGGTACTCTGCTAATAGTCTGCCTTCCTCCAACTACACCGCGTACGGCATAAGTACTGTCTATACTAAACTAACTAAACTACCGACCTAGTGTATCCCTATAGGTACACATTTGAAGCAGCGAGCACATAGTACACAGAATACAAGTCTGAGAATGATATAATGAATTTTTTAGTTGTGAAGCTTTAATCTTGTTTCATTGTGTGCAGTCGTATAACAACACTAGGCACTTACACACAGAACGTGTGTAGTGCTTATTCCGCCTTAGTCTGTTTTAGTATCCGTGCTTCTGCTCCTATTACTGTGTGTGTAATTGTATCTGTTTGATAAGATGTGATGGGAGCTGAACTCGTAGCCGCGGTTCCTAGCTCCTCCGCGTCTAATGCAATAAATGTAACGGTGAAACGTAAACGAGAAATAATTTATTGTGCTCTTTGCAGTTTAAAATGCAGCGTATGGATCTTCCGTGTACTTTTATTGTATACGGAGGCATCCTCCTTTGTGAACGGTGTGTGTACCTTTCATTTGCTTTCGGGAGAGCGTAATAAGTGTATTTGCACTCATGTGGGTAAAAAGAAGTGAAAGGCATGTGTAGTTTGTGTAGTAAATAATAATATCTATCTACAAAGGAACAGCGTGTGTTGTGTTGTGTGTACTACAATATGAAATGTCGATAAAGGGAAAGGGAAAAGATGTGGAATGTTGATGTTGCGCTAACTGTTGGGAAAGAATAAAGAGCTACTTGTTCCTTCATGGAAGCGAAGAAGGTGGGCGAACATATTGCCGGAGAAAGCTTATTTTTTCAGCGAGTAACTTTGGAAGTAGTTAAAAGAAAGTGATGTGCCTTTAGGGAGACGAAATGTTAATGCATTTCATTTTCTAGCTCAGTTCAGCCCAGCCACAAAGACAATATGTTTCTTCAGCCTCGACATTGTAAGTAGAGGAAGAGAGCGGTGGTGCGGAGCTGGATCTGGGAACAAGCAAATATATGGATAAAATTATCTGTAGGCAACGTGTTACATCTTTCTGCTGTGGGTCAATATTACATTGAGACACTTAAGGCATCATCAGCACAAATTGTTCCGCTAGGATTACCAACCACACTCAAATATCAACCACATTTTCTAGGGAACTGTGCCATGTGCATTTGTATAAACATTCAAATGTTTCTGCTTCGCATAGCAAAAGAGACTACACCACACCGTTCACCGTGGCCTTCTCCTACACAGACTACACGCATCTCTCCAACCCAACTCACCAGTACTCACCAGCTCTGCACCTGTAGAAAAACATTGGTAGTACTTACTGTCCCAATTCGCACATTCATAATATCACATCGCAATTTGACAATTATTATTGTCATAATGTTTTTCTTCAATTTACAACCATACTACCTCCACTTTTGTTTCTTCGCTAATAAATTCAAATATTCTGTAGCTTCGTATAACTTTAAGATGACAAAACTCTCTACTCCTTATGCCCATGCATGATATTACTATTAGTGTTTTCCTTCAGAGTTGAAAAAACTTCTGCTGCAAGAACTGCAAGTTTACACCTGCTTAATAGATTTTTTTGCTTTGCAGTAGTACATGTACAGTACTGTATTTTGATTAGGTATACTAGATACATCCAGGTATATATAGGTAATAGGTATGTAATATTTGTGTCATTTGGTTAGACTGTTCCTTTTATACTTTAAAAACGTAGAACTAAACAAAGTAGGATTGTTAGTAAAGATCCGCCGTAGAAATTGAAGTCTTATTATTATACAGATAGGATAATGTACCTAGCCCTATGCTAGGCTGCTTACAGTATTGATGATTCAGCTGTTCATGCCCCATTTACTAGCTCCTTAAACCATAGATTGCTCGATCTGATAAGAAAAATGGGAAATTTATATCCAGCTGCATTTGCAATGGGATTATATGGAAAGACATGAAATATGAAATTCAATACGACTCGTTTGAAGTTGCATGCAATGTAATTCTATCCGCACTGCACGGACGCCAGCCTTAATCATTTACATCGAAATGCGGAGATATAGACAGGTCAGGTGTATCAGCAGTACTTATGAATTCTATAAAATTATTATTTACACACAGATGTAGCAAAACTACTCCTGCATTGAAAATGAATCAAAATGGGAGAATACAAATCTAAGACGTAGGAAAGAACACTGTGGCAAGAAAATATTTTTATTGTGTAATTCATCACTGCCAAAACATGCAGACATCTACACAATACACACACTTCCACGGCACATGCACACAACATTTCTGAGGTTTCTCTCTTGACGCTTTCATATTAAGCACATTAGCCGATTATTTATGAGAATACGATATGCATTATTTAATAGAACTCATGTTACATCTTTCATGTCCACTCATAATATACACCAATGCACCTGAGTGTGTCCGAAATGTTGTAGTGGACTATTCCGCACAATCCAAATTTTTAAATGCGAAGTATTCCTCAAAGAATAAAATTGTAATGAAAGCAGACTAGAATACAAACGAAAGTGCGATGGTCGTCATCTGGATCGTGTATTGACATCATGGGCTGATGAGGGCTGTCACCTTATTTTATTTTATGCTGTCGTTCTCATACACGTGGCAAGTAATGTTAAAACACTGCGGTCTATTGTTAGTGCGCGTTTGAGCCTTGGTATTGCAGAATGATGCAGATAAATAATATGTTTAGGTGGCTGAGCACTTGAGTATAATATTCCTTATGCATAATCCACAATGCTGAATGCAATGGGTTTCTTATCGTATTGTGATTTCAGAGGAAAATCGTCTTGTATTCCCTGGCAGTATTATCTTCACAGCCCGACAGCTCTTATGGTTAGCGTTGCAGTTGAGTGTTTGAAGAAATGTATAGTTGCAGGGTGTATTTATTTTGATGCGACCATTATATGATGTTATAGATAGTGGGAGCAGATAGTTGGTTGTAGTATGATTATTGTTATCATCAAGTACAGCAGAGGGATAGGGAAGAAGTGCGGATTAGCGAAAGACGCAGTGATATTGTGACTGCACTTTGGGAGAAGCTGGGAAGATTCGCCTGAGAGCAACTTGTCTGGCTTAGACTTAGAATTGGAGTTTTCTGATGCTGCTGCATTACTTATTTTGTTAGTAACTTGCTTTGTGAATACTGCGAAGAGCTTTTATCGTTGTTATCACCATTACAGGTTTAGTTTCTCAAGTCACACAGCAAACTATCGTCTTTGTTTCCAAAATCCACAAATTTTCTCTCCACAGACTCCTGTCTGCATTACTAAAGGAACAGCGCAGGATTTTCGCATATTATTTCCAGCTACAGACACAGCTCAAAACTACTCCACTTGTTTCTCTGTGTCATCATTGACCACGTTCATGTAATCCAAACACATTTCTGAAAATCCGAACAGCATTCGCTGCGCCTATTACTACTATTTACTACCACTATTTCTATAGCTATTCTATAGCTATTCTATAGCTTCGTACTTCACTTCAATATCACCAACTAACCAAGGCCACTCCATTTTTCTATTCTTGGAATGTCAAACATTTTCTTTGTACAAAGTTTGTGTGTTCCGCATACACAACTACAACTATTTCCTAATCTTCCTACTTATAGTCCCCACTTGCTAATCCAATGGGCAATTAACTTTCGTGTCCTCATTTTACATTATTTGTGATTCTACTTTATTCCATAGAATTTCAAACCAGGTGCTCGTATTTGTGGTTTAGTAGAAATAGCGATCATGTACGTATATCATGTTTGCTAAAAACTAGACTTGCATTAGTACAGTAATGTAAAGACTGAAAACTACAAATGGTCTTGTCACACTGCAGACGACCCCGAAATACGTAACCAAAATTCAAAATCGATTTTATCTTGGTACTAAAATTTCACCTGTGCTTTAAAATTGATTTTATACAAGGAACTTTAAAGTTTTGTTAATTTTATTCAGAATGAAAAGGTTGAAATGGAAAAAAAGAATAATAAAGTTGTAGTAACTTCATATGCCGGAACGGAACGTACTGTGTGTGAATCAAGAAAGTAGATTTTAAATATTGAGGCTGACTAGAATCACGTATTTGTTTACAATAATGAAGGTTGTGTTGGTGTTATGCATCTATCAGAGTAATTACGTCTCTGTTTCTGGGAATTCAATCGTATAATTGTGTTGTTTTGCGGTTTGTTCAGTGGGGAAAACTTTCTTTACATTATAAGTATCGAAGATACTGTATGGAAATGGCAAAGCTGTCTGTGCGTCCCACCTTCACCACGATAACTTAAGAACTGGTCTAGATATTTTGTTCAAATATGGCACCTACACGCCTTTGTAGGATCCGGTTTATTATGCTGGGATGATTGTGTGTAACACTCTGTGTTTTCCATCGTACCTAATAATGTATTTTGTGGTTTTGTTTTTCTTTTGCAGAGGACAACGCTGAAGCACAAATCGTTTCAACTCAGACAAAGAAATTAGAGCAAACTACCCCAGAGGCTTTCTCGTCTTTGACTAGAGACAAAGCTTCTGTGAAAGCTGACGAGGGAAATCACGAAGAGAAAGGAATTTCTGACTTTTTCAAGTCCCTTGCTTCCGATTCGGAGTCACAAAAACTTTATAGAGAAGTAAGTTTCCCAGCATTTTCATTTCTTTCCTTCTAATGGCTTTTTAAATAAATATTATCACTTTATAACTGCAATCAAATCTCCACGCTTAAACTTTGAACTTGGCATTATGCATTATACATGAAATTTTGTTTGTCGGATATTTGTAATTATTCGTACTAACAACTCCTCAGAATGTTTAACGCAAAAAGTTGCCGCAATGTGGTTTCGTTTTCCTAATTAATTTATTCTGTTTGGCAGATTGATGAACTCGAAGACTCAATGACGCTCAATTTGAAATCCTTGAAACAGCAGACGGTTATTGTTGGTGATGTTGAAGACGTCCGCAATGTTCTGGAGAAGCAAAGGGTAAGTATATTATATGAACCATCTCAAACCAGACTTTTTAGTCTAGTAGTACAACATTAATTTATGCATGGTCAGCCAAATAGTTTCCAGTTTTCATGTCAGATCCAGATCGTGAAATTTATTCATTGGCAGTGTACAGTAGTTGATCAAATGAACATCTTAGATACCTCAGTAGTCTAAACATGGCTATCCTCCGTTTCATTGAAATATGACGAACTAAGTAAACAGTGGATATAGAATTGGAACCACCGGCTGAATACATTTCATTTTTATCAGCAGGGAGTTTATGTAGAATGTAAACAGAGCTGCTAAGGTGGAGTTTGTCGAAGCAGAAAGGACGAAACAAAGCAGAAGATATTCGGTGGAACGTTTGAGTCCGTGTGAGAGTTTTGAGAGAAAGTGGCGCAGTTGGAGAAGAACAAAGAGAAGGCGAATAGAATTATTGTTGTAAGAAAGGGAGAAAGTACGTGTGGGCTTTTTAAAGGCCAGCTGAAAGTTCAATTGAATCGAGTTGAATTTAAAGCTCGTTCGTTGGCCGTATCTCATCGTCTTCATATCTTTACGTTTACCTTCCTTGCTCGCCACTTTCTTCCTACTTCCTACATTGTACATCCACACAAATTGCAACTGGAGCTTTGGTGCAGTGCGTTGTGGCACCGCAGCGTCTACTCGGCAGAAATGTAGACCGTGTTTTGTGTGTACAGAAGAAAAGTCATCGAGTCTTTCTTCTCTGTGCTCCTCGTGTAGGCAGTTCAACTATTCGCCAGGGATTATGCTGCTGCTGCCACTGCCACTCGTCCAACCAAACCAACCCGGCAAACGAAAGTTTTACTTTCAGCTAGCCTTCAATTTATTTACTGTTTTTACTCATTTACTTTCTCTAGAGGATTCCTCATTCATAATTAAAATGTGCGTTGCATTGCTGTAGACTCACCTCATTCATTCTAATGGAACATCTAATGGAATCCTGCAAGCAGAAAACACCCAGGTGGTTCCTCAAGGTCATCTTTTAAATGAACCTACTAATTAGCAAAGCAAAAGATAATGCTGAAAGCTAAAGGCATGTCAGACTACTAAAATGCTTAAGTCCATCATCATTTTTAAACATGACTCAGTTAAGACAATAGGGAAACGATGTTACAGTAATTGCATTGAAATGCAAATATTGCATGTAGGTAGTAGCTTTATGTGTGAAACACAATTTGGAAGTGAAACTGGAGGAAAGCTTTGAGTCTTTGTTCGTAATGTGATTCTGTGAATTTGAATAATGAATGTATATTTTAAGACGTATTGAGATTAGAGTGCAGTGACTAAGGAGTTGTTTTGTATCAGATGGAAGGACAAGTAAATCAGTATTGTCAGTGGAAGATAGGACTATTTTCTCTCCAAATTGGAAATCCCCTTAGGAATTTCTTTGCTGTTTCTGCACGTGAAATACGTACACTTCGAATGCTTTACTCAGCCGAGCAGATCTGTTGATTATGTAGTAAGGACTGAGAGAAAATCTCTCGAGATTTAATTCCACTTTCCCTGTCTTTCATCCTTTATTGGCTGGGAATTCCACCCAAACTGAAGAAAGGCTCATGGCGCTCCTCACCAACCAATTCTGGCCAAAGATATTTACCTCTTTACATCTCAAACTCTCACGTACGCCAATTTACTTATTTCGCTTCGCTGTTCAATTTATCTGTACATTGTGTAGCTGTGTTGTATCCGTTGTGTGTGTGCAACCATGTCTATGTCTATGCCAATATCATACATCACTTCAAATGAGACGTCAGAATTCTCAACCCAACTTGCCTAACAGCAATTTTAAGCTCTTCGGCTAAGCAGCTCTTTCATGTGAATCAAGGACTCTGCAGACTTCATCTTTTCTCCTTCTTCATTTTTGAGAGTTTTAATAACTGTCTCATTTTATTCGGGCCTTGCCATTTGTGAAGTGGAAAGTCTCGCAGAACCTTTGAATGTGCAGAATCTTGATCAACACGAACATTTCTTTACGAGGCTATTGAAGCGTCAAACAAAACACATTCTATTTAATTGTACATCGGAGAGGAAATTTATTTTCAATTGAGCGGAAGAAAACTGAGCCAAGGGTTTTCTTTTTTCTCTCAGCTGACCTTTCCTTGTTTAACATGTTGCTCAGAGTTTGGTAGTAAGTGCTACAATACAGACTGTACACACTTTAAGTGTATATTCCCACACAGCAATAGTTTGCCCATAAATTACAATGTCAGTTTGTTTGCCTTTTCACCTCCACCCTTCTTCTTTTGATCCATTCTCTTTTCTCGAAGGGAAAATTGTTTAGAGCGAAATAGCCGTAGTTTTCCTTTACACTTAGCATAAACAGAAAGTACAGGAAAGTTTTATCCAGAACTTTCAGTTGTGTGTGTGCGTGCATTTTATGTATACCTTTTTCTTGGGCTCTACGTAAAGTCACCGAATACGTATCACCGAACATCATCTCACCGACCACAACTCACCGAAAATGCAACCCACCGACGAGGAAAGTCACCGAATGCAAGTCACCGAAAAAAACTCA
>JABASD010001196.1:0-45466 GCA_019776165.1 Pogonognathellus flavescens | reverse complement strand
GTATGTAATGTACACTTGAAGTTGGCTAGCGACTCTCGTCAAAGGTGTTAAGTTTTCACACCTGAGGCGCTGATGCGAGGTTGCAGGTATCGAATACTTTCTTTATGTAATAATCATCCATGATCATGAGTGCCATACAGGTTGAAGACTTTTGTTTGTGTTTGCATAGCTTTATATAACATCATGATCATAATCATGATTGTTGATACTTTTACAACTTGAAATTACATAAATCATAAAATGTAATAGGGTGACGAAGGTTTATCGATTTTTCGAGTCATGACAGTGGCAATATTAAAATATGAATTAACAGGTTAATTGAAATCGATTCTTTTCACCCTGATTGATTTTTCAAGCTTAATTAAGCAGGAAACTCAACTCAATAACATACAACTGTAATAAAAACTGACAATAAGTTCTTTCTTTATGCGCCTATTCCGGTAGTTAATAAAACCTTCATTTACATATGCGGAAAATGATTAATGATAAAACGTTTTCTATATAGCTGCTGTACGATTATAATTGTGTCTACTTATTGAATGACACACCGAATGATAAAGAAAACTAAATCAAATGCACATGTTAAGTGAGGTAATAAAAACACACATCTTTTGCTTGTACATAAAACCTAACTCTCATAGCTATAATTATAGCCACATAGTTTGTACAATACATATTATGCGTATGTAACATGTATGTAGATTCAAAGTAAAAAGTTGATAATGAAGAACATAATTCTATTGACAATTTGAAAACTAAGTTAACGTTTTTATTGCACATTTTTGACACAATTGCAAAGTCATACATATCAGCACTTGAAAGGAATACAGAATGATTCGTTTAAATTATCTCAGTTAAGTTTAATATTTGTAGGCACATAAAGTACAATGATAAAAAGAAGTTTCCATAGTTCATTCAAAATTATACGTGCGAGACTGCTACCGATCGTGAGATTTGAGTACAAGTAACAATTCTTTACATATGCAGCGATTACGCATAGATACAACATTGTATTGGAAATGAAATAAAAAGTCAAAGAAAGTTCGGAAGATTCATTCATGAAATTGTGTACTTTAAGTACAAAGGCATGATATTAAGTACCTAGTTGCATTTATAATATATATACATCAGTTCATGTCCCAATTTACATTATATTATATTGGTATTCATTCATGTATTTCGAGTATCTTTTCGTTCAGGTTATTTAAAATGTACCTTTCGTTTCGACCTCAACATTATTAAGTACTACCAATAAACGTCGCCCTGTCCGTAAATGTTTTAGAAGTTTCAAGAACATTTCATGTCTTAGATAACTATTGTTAGGTAGGATTAATTTACCTTCTACTACTAACTACTATATACTAATCACTAATAAAGTATCATATTACTGACATCAATTGGAAAGTTTGCACTAACAATATTAGCAAACATTCAGTTTGGAGAAACTGTACATAAACTTCTTTAAAATGGATAGCTGATAGAGCATACGATTTTTACACCAGCTTCAATCTACAGTTAAAATATATTTGGCAATGTAAATTGAATTTCCACAACAAAAGCTTACTCAATGTTCAATTCCATAAACAATGCATGTAAGTCAATAAAGCTTGAATTTCCAATTTCAACAATTAAGTATAATAGAACTCAACTAGATAAACACATGAAACAAAATAACATCTGTTCCACGTCCAGCAGAAATGCCAAAATACTAAACAACATTTCACACTCTTCTCTTCACTGGCTGAGAACAATAATACACAAGTGAAAATGACACAAAAGATGTACAGGTGCTGCGGTATTTTCCACACTTACTTTCAAATAAGATATATAGATAGATAGGTACTATTGGCCGCAGCTATAAATGCAAGTAATTACACCGATGCTAACTTCCACAGTGGAAGTTAGTGTTAGCAAGTTAGTGGAAGTTCCACTTGATCGCATCAAAACTTCCAAATAAAAAACTATAAATTAAGATTAGATCCATTGTTTCGAATATTTACATTTAACTACACTCTACTAACTACGACTGAATGAAACAAAACTCCAATAATAATTAAGACCATTTCTGTAATAGTGTGCATGCCTGATACTCATAGTATCTACGTTCGTGTTACTATAATGATGACTAAAAAAGATTTGCATTGTATAAAGTGAGCAGCACAATTATAGTTACAGATAATTACTAAAATTATACTTCTGCAGTTAGTATGGGCACTACAGTATTATAAAGATATTTGGTTCCACAATGTCTTTTTACTTATAAACACGCTGTATTACTTATACAACCAGTTTACTAAGTACAAAAACCTTGTGCTTCCCAGAAAAAATTTGCAAGCATTTAATTTGGTAATTAACATTTTTGCATTATATGCAGTTTTTTCAATTAGAAATTAAAGTACAGTGAGTGTAAGTGAAAGTAAATACATAATACTTAAATTAACTTAAACGAACTTTTGTCATTTTCAATAAATAATTTAGTGTTTTTGCATATGAGATGCAATTTGTAGTGATATAGTGATAAGCAATTAAAATGCTACAATGCTGCCGTGCAGAGTTGAGTAGAGTAAGTATCAGCTTAATTGAATTGGTTGTACTGTAAATATAATATCTAAAAGCTAATGTTAAGTGCTTACCACTTACTATTCTACAACTATTATACAATGCTGCACTTGACAGTTGAGACATGAAACGAGAACAAAGCTTTTGTTATTCCATGTACATTGAAAACAAAGCAGACAATAAGTTCACCTCTAAATGTAAAACTTAACATATAAAATTTAAATACAGGAATGAAGGCAACAGGTAAAATATCATGCATATTATATTGCATAACAATGTTAACGTAGCGATTAAACTAACAGGTTGAACATAAATTATTGCTCGACAAATTGAACTCATCAGTATTTCGTTACTTAAGACCCTGGTATTTTTAGCGTGCTCAGTTCGTACGTATAAAAACAAAATTATATTACTGCACGCTTTTTCGAAAATCAATATAAAATTTAAGTTCACTTAAAATCAACAATTAAAATTAATAAACTCGTATGACATTATGGACGCGACGTTATTAGCTGCCTCATCTCAAGAAGGCATAAATTACACCGCTTTTAACAAAATGTTGACGAATAGCTAAGTTAAGTTATCGGCCGAAAATAACAATGTCTTAAACCGTTGTGATTTTGGCACTTCCAGCAGCGGCAGCAACTGTCCCCGCGGGCTGTGAGTTTGTAGTTGCACTTGCATCAACAGTATCCGTCACAGAATTTCTGACTGTAGATGTAGACCTTTTGTCCTCTTCATTGTTTCCTGGAGGCACATAATTAAACGGTGTGACGAATGCTTTGTTTTCTCCGTCTCTTCTCACCCAAACACCCCCGAAACTATTGCCAGTAGCCATTACATTACCAGAAACTGTTGCAACCTTCTCTTTCTTTCTTCCAAAAAAATTACTGAACTTTGATGATGACTTTCGTGTTGGTAATGGCACAGGAGATTGATGAATGTCAAATCCGTATGGAGGATGCTCTGCCGTGGGAGTTGTAACCAAAGACATAGAACCAGAAGGACTATCTTTGCTTTTGTGAAAATCCATTTTTCTCCAAAGATTTGTGATTTTTCCAATTTTGCTTGTCGTTTTCGTGGTTTGTCCTTCAGGATTCTCTTTACCATCGCCAAGGCCACTTCCCAACTTGCTCGACTTGGGCAAAGTGCTATATCCCTTCATATTTGAACTCTTTCCATTTGAAGACGAAGAATTGTCTCCTTTGTGTTGCATGCCAAATCCAAACGATGTAGAATTACTAGTTTTCATATGCTGCACGTTGGATGCTGAACCAGAGAAAGGTTTTGATGTGGTTGCAGTAGTTGTCCTCACAGGAGGCTTTGGTGCGATTTTTGGCCGACTCATTACGGAGACAACACTAGAAGCCACTGACGGTGTGTCCACAGGACGATGAATCAAGTTAAGACTTGAATTTGAGCTAGTTCTGCTGCTACTTATCCCTCTTCCAGGAGAACTGTCTCTCGAAGTATTTGCAGCTGTTCGTAATTCTGAAGTTCTTGTGGGTCGGACATAAACGCTGCCACCCGTCGATCTAGCAGGGCTTACAGTTCGCGAAGGTTTCGGTGGTACAGGAGGAGGACCGCCTTTTTTCTTAACGATTGAACCAGGAGGAAGGGAACTATACAACATCTTCCTACGTCCTCGAATTCCCTTGGGACTATTACCAGGTGTAGACTCAGGTGAAATACTTTCTCGATCTGTAGAGTCTCTACTTAAAGTTGGTTTGACAACTCTTGGACCACTTACACGAAAAGTTGAAAATCGATATGCTCCTTCAGTCGTCGAAGGATTTCCATTAGAATCGTTTACATTTCCAAAAGAATTTGCATGCGTGATCGTATGAGTTTTGTACCGATCAGGATCATCTCGTCTTTTTTGTCGAGGGGAAGATCGGGGTGACAAAGATTTCTTAACCTTATATGTGTCAAAACGGTTAGCTTGATCTAATGGGTGAACCTCCATGAAAGGTTTCGGCGTAGTAGTTATCGTTTTATCTAATTCAGTCTCAACCACATCTTCTGATTTTTCAGTAATCTCGTCTTCCTTTTTGGGATGTTTTCCATCTTCTTTTTTTACATTTTTTAGTTCTTCTTCGTTTATTGCATCTTTTAATTCTTCTACTATGGCATCTTTTAATTCGTCGACAGCGGTTGCATCTTTTTTCATGTCCTCTTTAAGAATCTCTTCCTTCTGACATTTTTCATCTTCATTTTCTTGAGCATCCTTTCTTAGCTTTTCCTCCTCATCATCAACAGGAGCAGTCTCAAACTCTTCAATATCCTCAGCATCCGTGAAATCTTCACTGACAACAGTGTTCCCTTCACTAGGTAAATCAACAGACTTGCACTCTACTACATTTGTAGTGCCAGTAATATTGGCTGGAGGAAATATTGTGTAGGTATTTCCACCCAAACTTGTGTCGTTAACGTTCCCTCCAAGATCATCCATGGCAGATTGGTACAGATCAGGATTAGTTGCAGAACTCATTTCAAATATTTCTGATTTTATGCTGGCTACAGATATCATACTATTTTCTAAATCAAAATCTGGGGGAGGCCTCTGTCCACTTAAATTTGAACAAGTACTTGCATTATTTGCATCATTTAGGTTACGCCATTTTCTGTTCATACGATCACTAATAGTCGACTGCTTCATTGCTTGAGCATTCATGGCACAATCTGTAGAAGACACTAAATTTGAGAAGCAAGAAGGAGGATCAATGTTTTCCAACAATTCTTGATTCATAGAAATAGTGCTATTAGTAATGGCTGAAGAAAATAACTGCTGATTTTGATTTTGCCTAACAACAAGTGGTGGTGAATAGGCATCGTTGCCGGTTACAATTTTAAAGGCAGTAGAAATCGACATGGATGGAATGGGCGATGAAAATGTGGGAGTTTCATCGTTCCATTCAGATCCAAGAGAAGTAGTAGAAATTTGAGAAATGTCAATAACAGGCCCAGGTGGAGACTGCTTCACATTTACAACAGGTGCTTGAGGCTTAGAAATATCAACTTTTGATTTCATTTCTGTTTCGGATTCAGATGCTGTTGAATCAGGTACCTTTTCGGTGTTTTCTTGAGATGGCAAGAGACTCCTTCTTGGCTTTGGCGAAGGTTTAACTGGTAATGGCTCTGAAACCGTTGAATCAATTTTGGTGGGGGTAGGAGGCTTCGTGGGTAATTCTGGCATAGTGGCTCTGCGACCACTTTTATCTTTATTTTTTGAAATCGCACCCTTGTCTTTCTTGTTACGACCCTTCATAATTAATGCAGCCAAATCTGGGTCATCAACTTCATGGTTATGTCTAATTGGGAGTGTTTTGTGTTGCCCTTCGTGTAAACTGGCTGTCATTGCATGATTCACAGAACTCTTAGGGTCGCCAGAATTATTGGCAGCCACATTGTTGCTGCTAATTCGAAATTCTGATTTACTTTTTGGAATTCCGGCTGCTCTCCCAGCTCGAATACACTTCTGTAGCAATTGCACATCACTGTATATTGGGTCTTCCTCAATGGGCGTTTGTATGACATCATTAGCTGACTGTTTGGCATGCTCTGCAGTAGTATTACGCGACACTTGCTGACTTGGTGCTGCAACATTACTTTCTTCTTCAGGAGGAGGAGATATCAAAGGCGACAAATCGTCTTTCATATTATTATTTTGTATTCGTTTGTGCTTGTCAGCAGAATCCGTAGCTGCTAAAGAAGCTTGCTCTTGTGGTTGATCAATATCCGCCATTAGGTCGCTCAGTGAGGTTGCATTCGATACACCATAAAATGGTGTACCTTCCATTGCAAATACCTTGAGTTCATCATCTTCAGGCTTACTCGAATTGGGTGACATCTCAGGCGATTTTTGAAGCTGCATTATTTTAGGATTTGATTTTGCTAGAATTAAGGGAGCATGAGTCTGCAAGTATAACACGAACAATTATGTAATACAACCAACTAGATTGGTAACAATATTTTACCACATACATACTCAACTAGATACACTGAATGTGTTTTTGTAGTAAATGAATCTTGTTAGAACTTAATATTATCAGACTTACATTTAATACTTTCAAATGATCTGTCGCTTCATTAGTCTTGCTTCTTGTTGAGGGATATCCTACCCCTTCATTACATGCAGCATCATTTGAGTGATCTAATTTAGCCTACAAAAATTGAAGGAAGAGTTTAATCGTTAAACTATTAACGTCAATAGATATGTAATGTATGTACCCCCTCAGTGTTTGACATTCTGCCCGCACACGCCAATAATGTGTGGAGGAGATTTTGGGGCCGGAGGAGGGAGGACAATCGGCCGTCACGAAGCGGCGGCAAATCTCCTCCGGTAAAACAACGGGGTAAAATTAAGGGAGGAGAAAGGGAAGACTGGAAGATGGGAGAAAAGGAAGAAGAAGGGAGGAGAGGAGGAAGAAGGGGGAGAGGGTAGAAGGAAGGAGAGGAAGAAGGGAGTAGAGGAGGAAGAAGGAAGGAGAGAAGGAGAGGGGGAAGAAGGAAGGAGAGGAGGGAGAAGGGAGGAGAGGGGGGAGAAGGAAGGAGAGGAGGACGAAGGGAGGAGACGAAGAAGATGATGGAGGAGTGATAGGAGAGTGGAGGAAGATAAGGGAGGAGACGAGAGAGGGGGAAGGAGAGTGAAGAAAAGTACATGGAAGAAGTAGACAAGTAGAGAAGACGTGTAGAAATATAATTAATAAAATTGACGTGTACCTTTCCAAGGGAAAGAACTTCGCCGTCTATAGTTAATGGACTTAAGCTTCGGCAGCTATTCAATCCACTTTTTTCTTCGACCGAGAACACCTTTATCGTATCTTCATCCTCTATTTTTCTTCGATTCGTATTAAGTTCTTGTTTCTTTTTGTCTACCTCGGGCTTCTTGTCGTAGATCCTTATAGGAGGAGCCATGGCTCTGGGAGAATCTGGCAAATCGGATGGACTCACCACTTCACTTGCTCGTCGACTATTACAAGTCAAAATACATATTACAACTAGCGAACAATTATGTGAATCGATTATTATTTACAATTAAGGATCTATCTCAGTACCTAAAATCACTAAGATCTTCATCATTATTTGATGAAGCAAGGCAGTTTCCGGCCCCAGCACCGACATCCAAACTGTCTAAACTAGCAACTGAGCTGCTCCTTGAAAACATTAAAGGCGTTTCTTCTGCAGAGAATGTAACTCTAGCCGGGTGGATGGCAGGATTCGGCATCAAAGACAATTGTTGTGGTTTTTTCTTTGGAATTCCAGAATTTTGTTTGTAAAGATTCCCTCCGTCTTGTTTAGGACCACCCTCTTCAGTAAGCCCCTCTGGAGAACCAAAGACCTCGCCAGCAGTTGCGAACTCTGCTTTGTTCTCTCCACCATTCAACCCACTAGAATTAATTGAACTAAGAGAACTCGTCCTTGAGAAAACTGCAGGAGTTCCTTCCACATAATATTGCTTTGGTGTTTCATCTATGGGTTGTAATTTATTGTTGCCGTTATTATTTGTCGCAGATTTATTAACGGAGCCTGCAGATGTATTTCCACCGATTTTGTTTTGTTCGAATTCCAATTCTTGCATAAGATCCTGGCATGAATTTGAAATTGAAAAGTTATTCGGTGTTCCTTCATAACAATAAGTTTTCAACGTGTCTTCAGATTTATTACACGTGGTAGCTGCACTTGGAGTACCTGGGGCACTTGTATTTTGAACAGAGTTGTGACTATTGTTTGCAGCGTTTGTGTATAACAAATCATCTTCCACGTCCACTTCGGAAAATTTTAGAGAGTAATTGAAAGTTGTGTCGCCGGGGCCTGAGCAATCATTTTGACTACTTGTATTCTGACCGCCACCTCTAACTGATGATGCTGCAGAAGTGTTGGCAGTAGAACTTGCAGAAAAGTCTAAAGGTTTTTCTCCCAAACTTTGGCCACCTTGCATATGAACTGGTGTCATACTCTGAAATCGGGACATAATTTCTGGGCAACTTTGATTAAACTTTCGCATGGAAATAGGGTTTTGTTGTTGACGAAGTTGAAGTTGTGAGTTGCGACCTCCAGTGCTGCTGCTACTACCGGCAGAATGATGAAGAATATTTGGTGGGTTGAGAAAAGGTGGCTGTTGGTGGTGTAAAGGGTGCATATGATGCTGAGGTTGATGTTGCAGTTGGTAAGCCCCATGCGATGAATTTGCTTTTCTATGATTCATGCCAAACTCTGCCGCGGATATTACATGAATCGGAGACGATTTAGCGGAAGCCAAACTTAGGTCCAGTGGCTCAGGCTCCATAGAATATGTAATTGTAGTTGGACGATGATGTACAAATGACATAGGGACGGGAGGATTATGATGAAAGTGCAATTGAAGTGGGTAAGGATTCTGCTGAAATATACTTGAAGATTGCTGATGAGCGAAGGGAGGCTGCGGATTTTCACGAACATTGTGAATAGGCCGCTGATGTGCTGGAGTTAAAGGACTGAATTCAAAGTCATAGTCTTTATCAGAACTTGGAGAGTGCAAAATTTGATCTGGACTTTTGTGATTTCCGTGATATTGACCCTTCTCACTTGCGTTACTGTTGTGATTATGATTGTGAGTGACATTTGCCGTTGAATAAATCTGTGCTGTAAGCCGAGTATCCAAATGAAGAGTATGATCCTGAATCAAAATAATTTAAATTACATGAGAAAGGTTTCCACACAATCATCCTTTGGTCACTAGTAATAATAATAATTACAGTAAAACATAATTTTATTATAATGCGAAAAATATTTACCTTAGCAAATCTTGAAGACAACAAATTCCTTAATGCGGCACTAGCACCTTGTGAAATTCGTTCATGCTTGGAGTAAATCAAACTTTTCAGCATTGGAATTGCATTCAAGTCTAATAGTTTGCGTTGATCCTGAATAATAAACATTAATGCATTCGTTATTGCATTGTGACAAATGAAATAATTAAATAGGCACTATGGGCATGGATCTAGGTTTTAATCAAAAGAGTGACAGTGACAGTACATGAATTAACGCATGAAATCAAATAATTTACCTCTTCACAGCCTGTTCCTGAAGAAAGGTTCCAAAGTGTTCCACAAGCATTTGATACAACAGTCAAACTTCCAGATTTCAAATGTTCCAACAATGTCTCATAGCAATGGTTTTCTCTCAATATTTTCCTTAATTCGGGGTTGCTACTTATTTGTGATGATATATTTCGAAGTATTCCACCCGCATTTTCTATTATAGTCATGGGAGTCTTTAATGTTTTCATTAAAGGACTACTTGGTCTAAGTATGGATACGAGAAACGGAAGAGCATTTGGAGATGCTGAACAAATCGCCGACTGTTAGAGACATTGTTTATAGATCAGTATTAATCAGTTTTTAATTAAGTAATCCCTCCTTGGAATAAATTAAATTAAAAAACTTGAATCCTAAAGATAACTTGCCTTGTTTAATGCGGAGTGTGCTGACAGGTTCCACAAAGCACTAAGAGTAGCTTTCAAGGTGGACTCTTTTGTTGATTTTATGGCCGCAAGAGTTAGTTTAGGTACAGCGTTTGATTCTCTCAGGGCTGCTCTTGATGTACTGTCGGCATGCCATGACAAATTACGTATTACGCTTGCAGTCACCTGAATTGCAATTAAAAAACTTATTAATTACTCATTCTAACGGCATATTGATTTAACTCAGAACAAAATAGATGTGGTCAATGAATTACTTGACAAACGTCTTCGCTGTCACAATCCAATTGAGAAACTAAGACTGACATGAACTCCCTCATGCCACATAATAGAGCTTTGTTCGTCCCATCTCCAAATGTTAAATTGGTCAATGTCATTCCGCAGTACCTTCTAAGTAAAAGGCATTCATCCTTTAATTCTGTGCTATTTCCATGAATGAGATGATCGGACTAAATTACAAAATACAATTATTAGAGCTTTCACTTAGGTAAGTTGTAATTGTAAGTCGTAATAAATGTATAATGGGACAAGGTAGTTATTGTCGACATACAAATATAAGATCCGCAAGTGCATGAATAGCTCCAAGCAAGCACATCGTATTTCTATGTTCTTCGTCAAATGACAGTTTCATGAGTGTTGTAATATTTGGTGTAGGGTGCACGATTTTGTGTTTTTCATCAAAGGTATCGCCTCTCGGTCCATTTTTTGAGTCGCTATGTGCACCTTGTACAGCTGTTTCACCATTTTCGGTCAATTTTTCATCATTACCACTCTTCGGCAACTGCAATGCTGTTTTAACAGCTTCACTAAAGCTGCGTATGCCTTCTAAGAGTTTTAGAACTCGTAGTTCCTTTCGCTTCATTTTTTCATCTGGATTGAACTGAACAATATTTTTTAGAGCCCTTGCAGCTCTAAGCCGAATTACTTCTGGAGGCTGTATTATACCTTCCACTGACGAAGCTGAAGGGGGATGTAGAATCTCAATTAAAAGAGATATGCACCCTAATAAACACGAAATCAAGAAGTTAATAATGGCTATGCAACTTAGATGCTTTTAGAGAAGACACTGTTTGTTTATTTCGATTAAAAGTGATTACCTGCTCTTCGCAAAGCCATACAACTCTCCGGAGAATTCGTCATGTTTAACAACAGCATTCGATGATCTGCTGCAATCGGCATTTCTTGAGGTTGAGAAGTTGTATCCACACCACACGTTAGCATTGAAAGCATATTACATACAGTTTCATGATTTTTATCTCTGTCTCGATCTCGTTGTCTGTCTTGTCCTAGTCGCACACAAAAATTGCTTTGCAGATATTCAATTTTACAATACCTTTACCATATTGATTAGAAAGAAACAGATTAATAATATTTTAATTTAATTACCATCTTCATTTCCACGCCACGAACTCGGCCCACTCCTTTCACTTCCTCCACCGTGGCTTGACATTTTTCGTGACACTGCACTGTGTTAACTGGTGACACTAGGAAAATAAGTCACATTCACATTAGTGATGAGATTAACAAATGAATGTATTGTTTATTATAAACATCTCTACAAGCGGGTCAGTCGCTCAGTACATTGGCAAGTCAAGCCTCAAGCGTCATGTCTCTCATGTCACATTAAATTATAAGTCATAAGTCGTAGTCATACTAATTGTAAGACTAAACTCACTAGTGAGTTATAGTTATAACATTGTACTACATTTATAAAGTACATTTTAAGTTACTAATTTTAGGCTCAGTAACCCGATATTCGGATAGTGTATAAAGTAACATTACATTTACATTACACCCCCCAAAAGGGAGCTTGTGAAATTAAACAGTTGACAGTTTGACATTGGTCATAATTAATGAGAAATAACCTACGTATTTAGCACAGTAATAGCACAATTAATTATGAAAAATAATATAAATATTTTTAATAAAGTGTCAAATCATAGTACTGAATAAATACCTTTGCTTGAGGTAAACAAACAGCTCCTGATGATTTTAGTTTCGCATTGTTAGGATTTCATTGCAGTCTTTGAATGAACTACTGTCGCTCAGATATTTGTGAAATTGGGATTCCTCCATTATCTCTGCACAAATTAATACCAGTTAGTGATATTAATTTTATTAAAATGAACTTTAGCCCATTATAATTGATAATAATGTAATTTTTTAAGTAAAATACAATTTTTGTTCGTTAACAAACAAACAGCAACACCAATGTCGAAAATTGTAAGTCTGACTCTTCCGCCAACTCACTGCGACGATTCAAGGAAGTCTGAGCGTAACTTGTCACAAAAATCGATTTGTCGCATGCGCTATTCTCCAATGCGTACACTAAAAAACAATCAAGTTGAACAACAAGAAGCAATGAAGCAAAAACTTATGCTGTATCTGTATGTGTACTTGAAGCTTAAGCTGTGTCTGTGTGTGTAGTTGTATAGTTAGTGTACATGGTGAAATTGTACCTTCTATTCTAACGAAAAGGTCTGGAAAGAATCTCATCTCAACTTCAAGAGTTGTGTTGCGAGTAACGTTAAGCTTGCAAAATTACTTCGTGTATTTATAACTGCACACTGCATATTACACAACGAACTATGAACTAAATACCAATGCTAAATTTTGCATTTTATCTTACAAAATCTATTTACTTCATTTCACATTACGTACAACAACACCACGTCTCAAAGATGAAATTAGCTTACTGATGCCCCTCAGCAACACTAAAAAGAAGTTAGTTTGTCGGGCAAAGGGAAATATCAAAGTCGTAAACTCGTAACTGTCTCAAGTCGAAAACAAAGAATGAGATTGTATTTAACCCATGCAAAGAGCACACATAGAGTTGAGTGGAGTTTGAGCCGCATTTCAGATTCAGTTGTTTGCTTCATGGCTTGACTATAGAGTCTTTTAGGTATGCACGTAAAACTTAAGGGTAGATGAAGAGTTCAATCTGTAAAGCTTGTACCACTTGCACTTTAGCAAATTGAAACAAAGCAGCAAAGAAAACAAAATATGCCATTCATATATGTGCAGTCTTTCGCAGTTTCCACTGTAAATATTTAAATAAGGTAGAAAGGAGTAAAAGAGACAGTTGATTACTTTCAAACATTCCATATAGTCATCGTGGTGCACTAAAAGAGTAAAACTACAGAATACTATTCATATACACATGTATACACCATTCATAGCATAAATAAATATTGCATAGCAAAAGGAGTAAAAGTAAAGTAAGTACATGCTACTTCCAGTTCCAGTACTACCTAACTTTAGTTAACGTCTGCGAGTTAACCTTAACCAGATCCGAAATTGGTTGAAATTTAAATTCTTCATTCTTCTATAAATTGACATGGTATGCTATTGATCGAGGTCGAGCCGCGTGCAAAACATATTCATATGATGAAATTGTTACAACAGTCCAGGTTTAATAATTGTTTTAGCAAAATGGATTTTGCAGATAGAATCAAATCGGTGTACTATTATTAGGTAGGTTGTAGCAGGTAAAGTAGGTAGTCCTATGTGGTTTGATATTTAAAGCGAAATCAATGCAGCCTCATCACTTTGGCTTTCACATTACTACAATCTGTACACGCGACCATGAACCGACGAACTTTAATAAGAACAATTACACAAATGAAATCAGAATATTATTGTCTAACATACTATGCTAACATTTACTCGTAAATGGCTGCTGCTGTACGATACTGATGCTGCACACCTGCTAGTGCTAATAAATAGGAGCAAAGTTTATCTATAGCACCTGTACTACTCTAGATTCCCAAATTATTTGCATCTTCAGGCTGAAATAATTATATTGTCTATCCTAAATGTTCTGTATATGCAATAAATATATGCATTGCATGAATATATTCTACTATGCATTCTTATAATAATATGAATGTCAATCATGGGACTTCCCCTTAATAAAAAACTGTCTATATAACATTAATGACATATCAATCAACACGGTCACTACAAAATCGTCATTCCTTGCCAATACAACTTCTCAGAAGTATAATGCTGTTTTCAGGCTTTCTAATTTTATTCTTTACAGTTGTATTTGCTGACAGTGTGGCTGTAATTTCTGCTAAGTACTCGCCTCCTGAAGACAGGTCTTCCAATAGTTTAGACGAGCCTTTAGATGATAAGGGGAACCATGATATAATTTCTACATTGCTGGTAGAGAAACTTATCATGCGAGAAGGAGATGGAGAGAATGGAACAAGCACTTGTGGGCAGGCTTACAAGGAATGCATTGGTAAAAATTCTTAGTACATGATTTGATAAAATTCATTAAAGTATAGTCCTGTTATATATTTATGTGCAGTTTTATTCGTTTTTCAGTCAATGCTGCTTAGATGATGGGAATTAATTTAATAAAACATTTTTTATTACTGTAAACTTCAGGGAAAATTGATCAAGATGAGCCTTATAACGATGTTTGTGCTGCAACACTGCAGTGCACTGCAGACTACTTTGAATGTCGCAATATGGACTCAAATTCAACTACACCTTCACTCCCAAATCTGCCCCCTTCTACTTCAGAATCATATTTCAAATTAATTCCATCTCAGCAACTAAAAGATTTGTAAAATCGATAACAGTTCGCACATCTTTTGATACTACCTAAAATTGTAATGTAATGTAAATACCAACACCATACCATGATATTTTCATAATAGAATATTAATACTTTTTCAAATTCATTCAAAAAGTATGTGCTAAGCAACAATACCTACACTTTGTACCAATGATATTTTTGTGTTACTACTAATAAATAAATAACAAACAAGATTCAAATGACTGAATATTTAACCATTTATTGTAGTGTCACAGTGGAGCTTGCACACTGATGAAACAACTCTGAGCAGAATAAGTGCATGGATATTCATGTGTTGCAAATGATATTGTGACTCATTTCTAAAAGATTTAGGAGCACATCTGGATATTGCAGATAGTAAAAAGTGAAATTACAAATAAGGATATACATATTATTATGGTAAAGAAGGGCAAAGATAATGAAGCAGCGGGGGCTGCGGCTGTCGAAAAGAAAGAGAAAAAGAAAGCTGCTGAAACAGGCGGAACAGATGGGAATTCGGACAAAGCAAAAGAAAAAAAGAAAGCGGCCGACACCGTCGGAGCAGATTCGGACAAGGCAAAAGAGAAAAAGAAAGTAGCTGACGCAGTCGGTGCAGTTGAGAATTCCGAGAAAACAAAGGATAAAAAAGTCAAGCCGGTAAAAAACAATAAAACTCCAGACAAATCTCTGGAATCCAAACTAAGTGCGACGCAAGCCGCCAAATCCCCTTTAAGCGGGGGGAGAAGTAGGGAACAAGGGAGATCCGCGTCAAAAAATAGTGGTGAGAAAAGCCCGAAGATTGTTCCCAGTAAAGACCAGAATATGGAACCAACAGAATCTTCAATCAGAATGCGAAGTGGAAGGAAGTCCTTAAGTAAAAAATATGTAGGAATCCCTTTAGAATGGGATAGTCAAAAGATAAAGGATGAAGAAATCATGTCGGATGGATTTACCTGTTGTATTGTTTTGGCTGCAGAGGAATCTTCTGAGTTATCGGATAGTACAGAATTACTGTGCGCGGCTGTGAATACCGGAGTTCGAAGACGTTTTGCGGTAATAAAAGCATCGGATATTGAACCGGTAAGTATAAGCAAAATTGTTTCATGAAAGGTTCATTAGTTTTCATGCAGTAACATTGCATTATAACACTGATTGTAATTAAATTCTAATAAGTTTGAAAATAATTTCAACTCCCTGTAGAAAGTATGCCAGTTCATGACAAGCGCTAAATTAAGAGAACCTGGGATGGACGATAACAGTTACATGGATCGCATGGATATTTGGGCAGAAGCAATCAAATCATGCTTGCTTCGATTTAAAAATGCCACAGAGCTTGAAACGGTTTATCGGACTAAGGTTTATTATGTGTTTACTTTGAATGTGTGCGTTTACAGACAATTTAAATAGATAAATTAATTTCAAAATTTATTGTGGATGACAATTCAGGATGACGAAGATTTAGGTGCAAGATCTAAAGATTTACTACCACAACTTCCTCCTTTGGCTCTTACTAGTCCTGTTCAAAGGAATAGTTTAGACTTAGAGAATACACAATCGGGTTCTGCAGAAAAACCCGCCTCTCCTGATAAGAACAATAATGAGAAAGAGAAAGTCGAAGTTTCAATACTGCCGGTGACTCCTCTTAAGGGGAAAGAAATGAAGCATTCTAATAAAAAGGACGGCAAAAGCGGTGCTGCTCTTTTAAATCCAGGGGCTGAAATGCATGAGGCTAAAAGCTTGATCAAAAAAAGGGGCGAAATTCCAATGCCAATATTAGAGCAAATAGGTAATCTTTGATAACAAATAAATCATAATAATTAGTTTTGCGAAGACGAATATAACACATGCTCCGCATACTTTAGTGGTTTACTTTTCCATTTCATAGATGATGTTCCCGTGAATGGCTATAAATGCTATGTCATTCTACAAGGGTTTCATAACGTAAAACTGATACCAGAAATGAAAAAAATTGGTAAAAACTTCTTATTCGCAAAGTATCTACTTATGCAAGTGTTTCATTGTAGAAAAGGCTAATTAAATTTACATATTTGTTTCATAATTTAGGTTGTCCTATAAATGGTATCCTGCTCATATCTACGAACAGCACCTCGGAGAAAAAGAATTTCAGTGTTTACGATATAGAGGAAAATATTGCTGGAAGTTTTGTACCTCACAATATGCTTCCTGATTATATTTCGCTATTACAAAGCAGAATTTCAGCTAGTATTGATAAAAGGTTTTTTTCTGATATATTATAATTGTCTCGTACAAATAGCTGGTTTAATAATTACCTACACATATCCACATTCTTTTCTTATTATCTCAATTTTTGTAAACATATTGTGATGTTTTTGGTAATGCCAGTAATGAAATCACACGGTTTTGGATGGAATTGGCCGCTCTATTAAACAATGCACCGTCGCATTCTTGTCTGCACGACATAGCTCTTCTCAATTGTCCTCTTCCAATGGTACCTACAACCTACTAAAATGATCGAAACTTTTTCTAACTTTCTTTTGCTTTCTAAATATTTAAACATTTAAATAATTTGATACGAACACACACACCAAGATTACTAGATTACTGATAAAATTAAAAGAAGTTGATGAAATATTAAATTTATTTGTTTTGCAGTCTGACTACCCTTTAGATACTGATGCAGGTCGTGGAATACATGCTGCGCAAATATACGACGAAGTTGCACAACGTATTTATGAAATGAATGTTCTTTTGGACTGGTATAAAGAGTACAGACAAGCAGTTCATGTCCGACAAATCACTCCGATTGAGCCAAGTCTTTCGCACACTACATATGATCGTTTTATGAGACAAGTTCCCGCAGAATGTGTCACAGTTCCAATTATAATGGAGAGTATTGTAGAGCAGGTATTCATTTCCTTTTAAGTACACACACTGTTTCAAAGAAAACCTCGTATGAATAAATATGCACCTACATAATATTCCAATGCTTTCTGCTTAGGTCATGACAAATATAGGGGAAGCAAAATCGGACATTAGGAGTCCTGAAATAGATTCAATTTTGAAGGAAAAGTTAAATGTCAACTTGGGACCGGACTGGGGATTAACAGCTTATCCTAAGAAAGAAGAATCATCGAAAGATTCAAGACCATCTTTTTCAGATGATGGTTCAATGTATACAAAACATGAAGTAAAACCAACTTTCCATTCACCAAAGTTCATTAAGAACGGAGATTATGCTAGCATGAGAACGGCACATCTATCTGGTAAAATATTTATATTTTATATTGTTTGTATTTATTAACCGACAAAATTTCCGCGGAACGGGTAGTTACATTATCAGTGTTACACAAATCTGATTATTATTATAGTATTGTCATTCTGAAGAACAAGAAAGGAAATTATTATTACGTTTCACATTAAAATAAAAATTATTTGTCTGACATTCGTTTTTAAATTTGTAATATTATTAACCAATTGCACATATTAATTAATTTTAGAACCATTTGGATCTCATTTGGCTTCAAGTCAGGTTACTGGAGATTTTCATCGCCTCGAAAGTCTGTTGTGGCAAGGTTTACCTGAATTCAGCAAAGGTTTTCACATGAAACTTCTTGGGAACCTTAATCACTTTATGTACTTTCTTCCTCGGGGTTTAATTGGTGTTGATGGTAATGTTTTGATTTTAAAACCTATTTATAGAGTTTATGAGATGACAAATTTCACATTTTGTATGATTTAATGAGAATTCTATTCACATTAAATTATACATTATTTTTATATAGATATGTTTTTCATTCTGCATCTTCTCATGAGTGCGGGTGTGGAGGAACATCTACAAAAGTTGGCTGAAATAAAAAAGAAGGAAGCAGAAAGTGAAAGAAAAGTAACCCTTCCTAATCCCCTTTCACTCCTTATTAATGCACACGGTCCTGGTTCTGACGTCAATTATTTGCACGGAACGAAGTTGCAATCTGACCACAATTATCTCACTATAGACCAAGAAGATGCTTTGCATTTTATCTTAGCTCCTATGGGCAAGGAAGGTCATATGACAATATCCACCCTGGGTCAATCCAAAAATATGAAGAGTGATACTCCGGAGTCGGTGAAAACAGCCAGCGAGTATGAGGGCAACGAAACGGATGGTAATGTTAATGAAGAAGAGGAGGTTGAAGTCGTTGAAGATGCTGACGAAGAAGAAGAATCTCTAACTGCACGAAGAGCATCAAGCCCACAAGGTATTGAGAATAAAAATATGGTAGAGATAGTACCAGATAGCAATAACAAATATTTATTAAATTTTTTGGTGCAGCTGTAGAAACTGAAGGGCGACGAATTTCTCAAGATGAGACAAAATCGGTAAGAAAGGATTCAGATAAATCTGGGTCTCACGAACCACGCAAAATATCAAATGCTTCAACAGGAGGTGAAAGAAAACGTTCGAATGCTACGGATGGGACTGATAGGAAATCTTCATACGACAAACAACAAAGCACTGTTTCTAATGAAAAGAGTACAGAAGAAGAAGAATTGGGTGGAGAAGACGAAGATCAAATATCTATAAATCCAGTTGTTGCAGAGAAGCCAGTTGAGGAAAGTCAGATACCTCCAGACGTAACGACAGCAACTCCACAACATGTAGGATTTGGTGTGGCTGGAAAGAAATCTGGGAGGTTCACATCTTGTGATGAGCAATTATACAAAGATCTTAATGACTATTCAACATTTCAATCACTTTTGGAATGCCCAGCTTTGCTTGCAATTGGAGATAATGGAGCCCTGGATTTAACTAAATGGGTGGATAGTTATTTGGATAGCAAGGGTTTGACTAATGTTGCTGGAGAAGGAGCAATGGTTGGCCAACTTCAAGATTGGAATTACATAGAGGAATACGGTCAAGGTCAATTGATACAAATGTTAAGTGAATCAATTGGGAACTATCTCTCTTTGCAGAGAATGTATTGTCCATTCTATGACACGATTCTTTTCATATTTAATAACCCTACACCATATTCACTGGAGTCTAACTCGAGTTTCGTTTCAAGAATCCAAACCCTTCCTGGATTACAAACTTTTCTGGGTATGATTTTAATTACACTAACAAGGTATAGACAATTACAAGTTCATTGTCGAAACATGGCTACAAATTGATGTATGATTGATTGTGTGCGCACAGAATATACGATAAATGATGATGACGTTCTTCAATGGATAATGAAACTGGAAAAGGACAAAGGGGTTGAGGTCGTTGATTCGTTTAGCGTTGACACGCTTTTGAAAATCGTTCCTGATGTATGCACCTTGTATTAAATTCATTATTACTATGTTACTTTAGAATTGTCATTGTTACCAATTAATGATGATTGCTTGCAAAAATTAGGATCAATGGGTACTGGCACCTAGTATAAAAGAAAGAATAATTAGACGGCAACTTTCAAGCGATAGACAGGCTGAAGAATTAGAGAAATTAAAACATGAAATGGCTAAACCACCAAAAGATTCCAAGAAAGGGGATGATAAACGCAAAAGGTCAATTAAAACCAATCCAGACGAAGCTGGAGATAAAATACGTAAAAACTCTGAAGAAGAGCCTTCCGTTAGCGAGAAAAAACGGAAAACCAGCAAACGAGACGAGAAAGACAAGAAAAGTAAATCCAAAAATGACGAAACACCTTCGAAAAAAACAAGAAAAAAAAGTAACGAGGAAGGAAAGAAAGAAAGAAAATCTAGCAATAGCAATAAGGCTGAAGAAAAACTGGACGTAAAGACAAGTAAAACTGACGAAAGTAGTATTAGAAAAGAAAGAAAGGTGAGCAAAGAGGAAGAACCCCTGGAGTATGAAGCTGATATGAATACTAACCCTGAAAAAGTAAAGAGAACCAAACCTCGTAAAGAAAGTTTCAATTTTACAGATGCTTTGAAAAATTCTAAACATAAGCAAATCCATCATCACATCAAACATGCTGAAAAACCGTTTGAGTGCTACGACTTGGGTAAACGAATGGTAATCACTGCGGTGGACACATTTCACCTTTTCCCAATGGACGGTTCCATAATACAATATGAAATGTCCACCATTGAACCAAACTTTAGAATGATGCAACTATCAATAAGTAAAAATGGCCACCAAAGTTTTTTCTATCCTTACTATATTCCTCGGGATCTAAATATATCCAAAGAGTCCTATGTCGTATGTCCGTATTTTCATATGGTGCACTCCAATGGAACCATATTTGCTTTTCAAGATCACAGAGCTAAAGAAGCCGCTCCATATATTCGCTATTGTATGGGATCCCGAACTCACAAAAGGAAGTTTTCTTTCGACAAAGTTGTATTTGCTGAAGAATTTGCCGAAAAGCATATAGTTAAGGAGAAGAAAAATAAACGACCTTCGACTGTGGAAGCAATGGAGACACCCCTTCCAACCGCAGAAAATGATGTAGAAGAACAATTGTCGGACAATGAGCATCGAGGGTTTTCGGATGAAGAAGAGGAAGAAGAAGAGGAACAAGACACTGACACTGAAGATGCTAAAGGGGAGAAGAAAGATGAGCTTACAAAGGAGACTAGTGACGACGAAGCAGAGAAATTAAAAGGAAAGAAGGCGAAGAAAGAAAAGGGCAAAGGGAAAGAAAAAGATAAGAAGAAATTAAAAGAGAAAAAAGGGCACAAAAGCTCAAAATCAGGAATAGATTTGGAACGCGAAGACAGAGAGAAGACAGAAACTGATCATCATGAACGTAAAGATCCGGAATCGGATGTTCTCTCATTTCAAGAAGATATTACTGGCGAATGGATTTACCCAGCAAGTGAAGAAAGTGAGGATGAACTATCAGAAAATAAAAGTCAAGCGGAACTAGCTAGAAAACATATGTGGGAGAAAGCAGAAAAAATTATTACTGCTTTAGTGCACTCTTTCAAAATTACTTTTCCTTCTGGCTTAGTGATTCACATTTCAGATTCTCCTGGTCTGCCACTTGGACGTGAAGTTAAGCAGTGGTATGCAGCCAAAGGTTCCGCATCATCACCATTCGAGACCAGTAGGCACTACACTAGTAATGGATCAGTTGTCAAGTTTATGCTCAACTCCACTGTTCAAGTTATCAATGCTCGTGGGGTGAGCTAATTTTAGAATTTAATTTATGTTATTAATGAAATAATTTTTATACTTAAATGTTATTAATGAAAATTAACATTTATAGGTTACAACTACAGTTCGAGAAGTTTCCGCCAAGTAATAATAATTAACTAATAAAATTCATGTACAAACAAATTTAATTTTCTCTCCAGTAACTATCTCCAGTTTTCTCGAGGAGAAAGCCCACACTTTCTTTAAAGAGAAAGTGGTACATTATTTTGTTGTGGGGAAAACAGTGCTTTCGTTGTGGAGAAAAATGCTTTCTATAAAAGGAGACATACTTTCTCCAATGAGAAAGGTGGAGAAAGCTTTATTTTTCCACTAAAACAAGAAAGATTTAATATTATCCAATTCATTTTTTAATGTTAATTCAGTGTGCATAAAGAAAAGAAAAGCAATGTACGTCGACTGTTTTCCAAAGCCACTTCCGTAAAAGTTTTTGACGGAGATGTCATTTTAGCCACTGGAGAGTATTGGAAAATCATGAAGGGGACAAAGTTTTATCACAATCCTCTGTTCTTATTTAGTGGAGGTCAACTTCCTAGTGGTGAAGTAAGCAAATGAACGAATGAAATTATCATTACCATTGGTTATTTAATCTGCATACCTTGATACCTTCTACGTAAAGTTTTGATCTAACGCCTGCCTTCGAATAAGCGCCCGGTACTCGAATAAACACCGGACATCACTACTTTCTCACACTAATTTACATGGGCGAAAGTCCAAAAGTGAAAGTTCGTCTCCTCTGAATGGGGGAACTAAACACCCAGGCGTTAGATCAAAACTTTACGACAAAAAATACTTAGGCTTGAGATATTTTTACTTGCATTACTCTACAGATATTTCGCCGAAGACAAGACGGAGTTGTTTACTTACATCGACATGATGGAACAGTTATCTGTAAATGTTTTATTGTTCGTTTATGTAAAGTATGTTTACTGTGTAAATGGAAATCTTAATGTGTATATTTTTCTGTAGGTCATTACCCAGATGGTACCCGGTTCACCACACGGATGGTCGTTAATAAAGACCCTGTAAATTATGAATCTTTATGACATCGAAATTTTAATACAAGTTAAAACTTCAAAATAATTGTCTTTTCAATATCTTTAAACAGGTGGAGGAATTCGAAGATTGGGTATTTGTTGGACTGAAGTTTTTGATTGAGCATCCAAATTACGCCACAGTTCTTTTCAACACATTATCTGGAAACGTTCATGTTAAACTACCACACGGTGAATGGGTTCGAGTTTTCGCTGATGGCAGTATCAAAATATGCTGTTCGGATGATTATGTTTTAGATGTAGACCGAACTAGAGCAGTGCTTACCTTCCCTCCTTGTGCCACTGGACGTTGTGGAGACAATAATATTCCCAATACTACTGTGGTTAAATTATTCCATCATGGAATCAGACCTGAAGAAAACAATGAGTCACAAAATAAAAATGATGGTGAACTAACACAGTTATATCCTACAGAGCTTGAGGAAGACGAAGAAACAATGGAACCAATCATTGCTCCGACAAACGCTACAGAAAATATTAATGAAATAGAAGCTATTGTCTCACCCGTCCGGCTTCCATCTGGTGAAGTTCGCAGAAAAAGTTCGGCTATTGAAGAAGGAAAACTATCAGCAAATAATATCCATCGAACATCTAATGATGTTAACCCTTCTAATGGAACAAATGTTCACAGACTTAGTGAAAACAGAAGTATGGCGAGTAGACACTCGCGCTTGAATTCCCTCGAAAGTAATTCTAACAAATCCATTAAATCCGCAAATTCTTTAAACCGTGAGAGAAGCAGAAGATCTATGTCTATCGATGAGTATGAGGGGCAAAGTAAAGATGATATAGCAGACAATGAAGTCCGTAAGTCGAGTGTTAATAAAAATGAAAAATTGAAGAAGAAAAAAGGGACCGAAAATCTGTCTGTTGAAAAAAGGGTAGAGGTTGACAAGTTCTTACGATTCCATGACGTTTGGACATTCTGCAAGTCTATTGATTCATGGGAAAATAGATTTACCATTGATGTATTTGGACAAAAAGTCATTGAGAAAAGTGAAAAGTTCCTTTCGGAAATGTGTGTATCTACAGAAAAAATCTTAGATTCATTCTCCCTTTCATCAGTGAAACAACCGGAGCCAAAACCTTTTGTATCTGGGCTTTTAAGATCAACATCCAGTGAAACGTTATTGAAAATGAGTAGACGTCTTACTGCGTTGAGACAATCAAAATTAGGAGATTGTGGAAAACTGCCTAAAACAAAAATATTCGTTGTTAAACGGGATTTATCGGGCTACCAATATCTGAAGCAATCAGAAGTGGATTCTACAGTTCGCAAAGCTAAATCTCAGAAAGAGTCCATTATAATTACGGATGTCCTACCGTCAATTCCACCAAGAAAGTTCATTACAATAATGCAACCCATGGATGCTACAGATAAACCGAATGGACTATGGCACACCGTTTATCGTGAACCGGTTTTCAGACCATCAATTTTAACCGGTAAACAGCTCCATTTGTCTAAACCTGAGGATCTTCGGTGGTTCGGTTATGTGCTTTCAACAGCACACGGTAAAAGACCAAAATTTGTGGCTCAACCTAAAGATCGATATCTTCGAAATAAAATGAACGAGGAAAACGCTAAATCGACAGAACCACAACAAAATACTGAAACAGAGAATCCAGACAATGCTGACGAAAATGAAAACATAGAAGGTGAAAATGAAGCACTAGAAGGTAAAAATGAAAAAGAAGGTCACAATGAAACAACAGCAGGAGTTAAAAATGAGATCCTAAATGCGGACACAACAAACCCTTTACCTGAACATCATGATAGTGACGGAAACTCGGGTAATTTACTTTTGTTTATAATATTACAATTTGTATCCATCCAATACTAATTACACTTGTACCAACGCAATCTTTTACAGATTCACCAAAACATAGGGGAAGGAAAAGCTTAGTCAATAAAGATAAGGATGCCAAAAAGAAAAAACACAAAAAGCTTAGCTCTGCTATCGTGAAGGAAAATTCGTCAATCATTGAGAACGATGAGAGCGAAGAGATTACGACTACAGAGAATAATAATAATGAAAACTTGCAACCAGAACAGAAAGTCCACAACAGACATTTGATGTCCAATGGTGAAGCAACTTTCCAAGAATATCCGGATGATGTATTAGATGTCGAAGGTACGAGGCATAATTTTAGAAAACGACATTTTTACAGATATATTGATTAATCATATAATATGTTTACATTGTAATTGTATATCTCACGTAAAACGATTACTTATCTATGTATTTTATTAGGAATCTATGATCTAGAATCCGATCCGAAACCTAAAATTACTGCAGAAAATCATGTTGAATTGTGCACAAGACACAAGTCAATAATAGTCCGTAATTTTGTGGAAATACCAAAAATTGACGAAGACATTCAACGAGCTATCATAGCTGCTTCAACCTGTTATGGAAAAACTGTTAAAGATCAAATGGAAATCTACAAAACGTATGAACTAGATGATCCAAATTTCGAAAAGGAGAGAAAACGTCAAAAATTTATCAAGCAACAACTCATTGAACAAAATTTAGAAGAGATGCATCTATATGAACAGGAGCAAGGGAAAGTTCTAAGTTTCCATTTTTAATCGGACCAACAAACCTGATGTTATAAGTTATAATACAATAATATATTGCCTCAGGATAATTCACACACTACTTAACTTCGACACTAAATTCACTTAAATCAATATCTTCAAACTGCAAAATATGCATTCCTCTGGCCTCCAGAGTCTTGAGATACACGAAAACAAAAAATATTGAGTATGTAATGATGTAATGTAAATAATCTAAAACTAGTCCTTCTATTCATCAGGAAATCAATTGCGAAAGAAACCATTAAAAATAAGAATTGTTAATTGACAAGAAGAGCTGAAATGATTTAATAGCTATCTTCAGCAAAATTATTCTCAATTTGTGATAAATCTTATATACATTCTACAATTAAATAAGTATAATTATTGCTAATAGTTTGCAAGTCTCACTCAGGTTTCTCCTCCCACACATCTCCATATTTATTTTTAATTTTTGGCGTAACTGGCTGCTGATTTTCATTTGAAAGTTGTGTTTGACTAAACCTCCTTGACGGACTATTATTACACAAAAAATAGTAACTTTAGTCAATAATATCATATCATGAGTCACACTCAAGTGATGATTTAACATGGGTGTATATTAACAGTATGAGAAATTGCTTACCCAGGAGGATCATTTAATGAATTTAATCCTGACTGTTGCGCTCTTTGTTCATACTGATCTCTGTTTTGTTTACGAAGCTCATCATAGGATGTTGTAAACTGAGGTCTTTTTTGAGGCAAATTCTCGTCATTTAGCATTTGCTGAGTAGTATCGTAAGTTGTTCCGTAACCATCACGCGATGATTCGTTATCAAAGGCATTCAAAGGCCTGATATCGCCAACATCAGTAAATAAACTAGATTCTGTATCTGAATGACTTTCACTGAATCCTGGTGTGGCTATTATTGGTTGAACAGATTGGAATCCAGGTTCCATTGATAATCTATAAAAAAGATTTGCAATTAAGTTCACGAATTAATATGACAAAATATTTTCTTCATTATACTAACTTTAAATGTATTACAATAAAAACAAAAACAACAATTTTTTAAAGATTTTTGTACTATTTGAAAGTTTTAAGGCATTAAATGGTATTTAAGTAATACGACTACAAATTACAAAGTCAAACCTAGTGTCTAGTCAGATTAAATATTATTACAATTATTTAGTACACAAAGGCTTACGCTTCTTGAAAACCCATGCGCCCTTTTTTCTTTCGCAACATTTCAGCAATAGGACTGTTGGGTAGAGCCATTAACTTTTCTGCGCATTTTTGTTGATAAGAAAACTTTCCTAGAAAATACCCTAAAATACCGGCTCCAAACATCTTAGGACCTGCTCCCCATTTCGGACTTCCCTTCAAATGTCCTATACAGATAATGAACATATGAAATAAATGCTTTCACACTTCATGCTTTTTCATAATTAATTAACAGTTATAATTGCACGCTTCGTTTCCTTTGATTTGATAATAGCTAACCTGCTCGCACTGCCATATATGTAGCAGTACCCAGGAAAGTCCCAAGAGGAAGGCATCTGAAGAAAAAACTTTCCCTGTTGCACTCTTTCAAAGTTCTAAGTTCTTCCTGATTAAATTTATACGTCTGAAATCAATAAAATTCCACAAATCAGAATAAACAAAACAACTGATAACTAGCATAAATAACTTATTAACCGTCATCACATTTCGGTGGCCAATAAAGAGACGGTAGAAAATTAAATCCATCTAAATGTAGAACCCACTAACAAGTAAGCCCTAAAAATCAGACTTAAATACTACTTGAGTATATTATAAAGATACGTAGTGTACTTACAACGGAGGAAGGGTTATTTTCGTCCTCGCTAAATTACTTGAGTAGTATACTTTACGACTTATAAATACAAAATTACATAACATGGTTATTTAGAATCTTCGCTAAATTACACTGCCAGTGCCAACTACTAAGCTAAGGCCAATCTTTTTTAAGTAGGTACATATTTTATCACCACAACTATGACAGTTATAATATTTTATTACTTGTCTTGTTGCAAAAATACTGGTAACAACCCCCAGCAATATAACACAAATAATTTGTATCAGAAAAAAACCTAATTATATTTTAATTTATAAATAAAAATAAGTTAACAAAACACTACCCAACCTCATCACTACATACATAAAATTGCCAAAACTTTTGCAATTGTAAAAGTAATTTCATGTATTATTAAATTTGGCGCCACCATTATACTCTCAGCTCATTGAGCCTTTGCAGTAAAAACACTTTATTTACAAAACAGTCAGTCACTTCAACAATCTACGGTGAACGAACTCACTGGTGATAATATTTGTCGTTCCGTTGTTGGTTGTCCGGAATTTGGAGGATTTCCTGTGTCCATATAATTGGGGTTTGGTCCAGTACCCAGTCCAGAATCCCCAGTTGCCATTACGTGAAATTATGACATTAATTTACGTCAAAGTGGAAGATGAAATCCCGAAGAAATCTCTGCAGGATCGGCAAAATTGTATTTGCAATTGCAAAGTGGGAAGAGAATGTCCCGCAAATATTCAACTATGCAAAGAGGGAAAGAGTTCGCGCGAAATACAAAGGTTAGATATGATTGTCAATCACATCCAGAATCACTTTGTTTCTTCTATGTTAATTATTTTGTAAACAAATGATAAATTACAATTTGCAAAAAAAATTGCAAAAATTATTCATACGCTATTTCTATGTATTTGTGTATAAATTGTGGATGATGTTTAGTGAATGCCATTTTTTAGGTATTTTCATCAAAATTCGGGTGACCGGAACCGGTGTTATACCGCACCTCTTTTCACATGGGATTTGGAAAGCATACGGTTTCCATGAATGTTTCCCCCGGTGGCCAGACAAGTTTTATGTTTCCAAAATTCGCAGTTTTTCGCTAATTGAAGCTTTCTTATCCACATGCGAATACTAAAAGATTTCAAGGCAGAATGAGCTGAAAAATGTTGAAGGTGGCGCGTTGCAAGCTTCTTTGATGGAACCAAGTTTAAACAACACAACATCTACTTTCCCCCGAGACCTGCGGAAGTCTGACCTAACCGATTATCATCAGAATACACGGTAATTACCTCATTTTGCAATAAAATATGTTTTTTACATTTACATAAGCGTTTTAGACTTCCTGTGGTCACTGTTGATAATTTCTAGAAATTCGCGAAGAAAGGCATCTCACTGTGTGATGGTTTCCTTATAGATATCCATCCACCACATCATTATAAGGAATCGTGTAGTCTGGCTTCTCTTGTGCCTGTCTCTCTACCATACAATATAATGTACAATGCAATGTATTACAACGCATGCTGTACATTCTTCGAGTCTGCATGCTTCGCTGCTTGTCTATAGCTTAGTCTAAAGACAAACCATGCACATTATTGCAATTCCTATGCAATTCTATGCAATTTTAGTCCATCGCAAGCATTGTTACTTACGCAAAATTTTATTCCCAATCCCAAATTATCAACTATGTCATTAACCAGAAGGATTTGATTTACATGCAGTAGTTGAGCAGTTAAGCAATGTATTTGATTCTTAATTTGGATACATCAATAAAACTTACTAAAGATTTGATTTCTTACTTTCAGAACAAGACTGCTCTATTAAACTGTGCTGAAAACGTAACAATATGTTATTTTAATTTTTTTTTAAATTAATTTCAAAATGATCATTTTTAGATCTATATTATTTCCTCTGTGTACAATTCTATTTTCATGCAAGTGATTAAGCAAAATGTATTTAATTCTATTAAAAGCCATGAGTCTGATTTTTTAACTGTAATTGACTTTTTTATGTCTGCTTGCGGCATCATTATAAAAATATTGTTTGCAAATTGTATACTATGTACATGTATAAAATTTAATAATTAATTTGCATGAAGAAGGGTATCCCAGTTATGTTAAAATTATTGTTTGCAACAAAATTCTAATCGTTCAATCTGTAGGAAGTAGGTAGCGAAAAAACATAATAGAACTTTATTTCAAATTGTTGAAGTAGGCCAGTTCTGTTGTGGTATGAAATAATTACAGACTTCAGACACAGCAGTATATAATTACAATTTTATCGCGTGATGCTATGCGAGAGTGTTGGCAGTGCATCGTTATCTGTATTCACAATGCCTGGTTTACGTTAATGACTATCCGGACACTATTGACACATGATACCTCATACTCCACATCCACGGCTCAAATTTTAGAATTGTAAATTTACATAGGTAATTTGACCTCAAAGCTGTTAAGTTAAATGATGGGCACTTCGTCATGTATTTCTGTATAACTCCTTAATTGTATTAAGAGTGCGATGTGATGATGATGACTTTTTATTGCACAAAACATGTCGGTTTATTTGCTTAGCTATCCATGATTATGACAATGCCACTGCCACAACAGTAATTAAAAGTTTCAAGATTCAAAGAAGCTATTAAATTAAGAAATCAGCTTAAAAAGAATGAAATAGTAGTACTTGGATTTTAATATGTACGAACGTAATTGTTTGCACTATTGGAGAATGTCTAATAATATGTAGTAGGACCTTTTAAATTGTTGGTTTGAAATGTATATGAACGAAAAGGTGAATTTCATGTAGATGATTTTGATTTTACAGATATTAGTCCTAACATTCTGTACAGTCATTTATTTTTTCTGTGTTGTATAGATTGAAGCGTTAATTTTTGTGGAGTATTTACTAATCAAATCACTCAAATCAGCAACGTACGATTCATATTAAAAATGACCTTCTTAGTGTGCATAAAACACATAACATCTGGCTATAAGAAAAAGGCTTTATATAATTAGTTTATTACCTAAATGACTCTGTTGTTCTTACTTGCGATCTTATAAATCTTATTCTCTATATGTATTGAAGATCTAAATGGAGAATTACTATTATTGGCTCAATTTCATTTTTATTGTCTACCCATCATAAATCAAAATACAGTTTCTGACTTGTAACGTTGCTTCTCTTCAAGTAACACGGATAATATGTTTATAAGCAATTATTTACTTCAATTACTTCGAAATTCACAACAGAATCGAGCTGTAGTATATTTAAGGTACTTTACTGCTTAGAATACTTATATAGAAGAAAGAACCACTGAAAACTGCTTAAAAAGACACCCAGTGGTTCTCTTACCAGTAGTAGTACTTCCGGTACTACGGTACGTGCATCAATAACTATAATAATCTATCTGTCATTCATACACTACACTTGCTTGCAGTTTTTGCAAAAACAAAATGCAAACTAGTTGAATTCCCATTCAACTTTAATACATTTTGCACATACAGATAATTAGTAAGGTTGCGTTTGTGGAACTTACATATATGAATTGAGACATACTAACTGCCTATATTTGACTAACTGCCTATTGGTAATTCCTTTGCTAAAACAACTAGAAATACTTTATTTAAGGTATACATTTTATTGTGACTTCGCTTAGAAAAATGTATACTGGTATTTATGCTTTTAGTGGTTTGGTTAGCTCTTACCTGGTGCTGAAATGCACTTAATTGTATATTAACTCGGAACGTAGTAGGCATGTGAGCATGTATACATTATATTTTATTATAGCTAGTACACTATCAAATATTAAAATCAAACACATTTTTTGTACAATAATAAGTGACAAAATATATTTTTGGCAACCATTTTTAGTTTTATGACTATAATATAGTTATAGTTTAGTTATAATATATATATTTATACCTGCCTAGATAGTGGAAATGTGTATAGAAAGTTGCTGTGAAGTTAGAGATGAAATTAAGGAATAGAAAAATAAATATCATTAGAATTTAAAAGCAGTGCATTTTTATAATGAGAAATGAACGCTCTCTCTCTCTGTATTTTAAATACAAAATTCAGTCAGACTATCTTCGCTTTTGTATTGATGCTACATTAGTAAATAATATTACAATTTTTTATTTTCTTTCGGCAAGTTACAATTGGAAAAGCGCCAAGCAACTACACTAACTACCTGTAATTATTCAACAACTTCTGCCTCAGTAATGAGTGAGAAGAATTGAAATAGAAAATTAGAAACAGAACAAGTGTATAGAATGCATGTAGATGAATTCAACAAGTTGATTGTAGCACGTATCATCTTTTGTACACAATGTGTGGTTACGAAGAAAAGAAAACACACAGACAAGCGAATTGGGATGATAAAATGTCAAGGAATGTAACTGGATATGCATTCATTCGTAACACAGAAACGGTGGTCTGGAAGATACTAATACTAATATGTAAGGAAGTGAAGAACAAGTTAAGAAAAGATCGTACAAGGAATTTTTCTTGACATTGAATGAAATGGTTCAAGAACAAGATCCATGAAGACCTAAGGGCAGAAGGGACCCTTCATGTTCACATTCTCGTACTGTTTTATTTAAAAAATGGTTTTCATTGCTCAAGGGAAGAATAGGCTCATAATAATTACTGCATATACGTATAGTACGTAGTACACTAGTACCGACAATATAGTCGTGGCAATAACCAAAATGTGTTAAACCAAACCTCTCCTCTCTTATAGGATTCTTCGAATTCAGCTTAACCTCACCTTACAGAATGCAGGATTCAAAGTTCAAAGACTTGCCTAGCTATATGAAGTATTTTTGGAGCATTATACCTCAAAATGTTATCGAGAAGTGAAAAATAATTTTTCACGTTTAAGCTTATAAATCTCTATTCTATATACATTTCCGAGTTATTTACACATTTTATTCGGCAATTTTTCTTTACTCACACTTCATACGCACTTTAGGCACCCAAATGATGATAACCATACACGCACAAACACACACTTGCAAATTAACATTTTGGAATTCACGATTGACATTTGCGGTTTGATTAGTTTGTGTTTATGTGCTGTACTAATATAGGAGTCCGAGTATTTAGGATACACTTTGTGAGCAGTACAAATAGAAAGTTGAATTGCATATCCCTTTTATATTATAATTCAACAGTTTTAGAGAAACATTTTCCAGAATATTACTTAATGCTTTATTAGTACAACCTTTTCCGACTGTTTTTGCCATCAATCTCTTGCGTCATTCATATAAGCTTTACTTTAATGGGTCGGTACTTGCAGCAAAATAGAATCAACCTGTATGTTTTACCATAATTAAATAAAATGCTTATATTTACGGTTCACTCGAGTGATAAGCTTATTTATTAGTTGAACTTGTAGAGTGGAAATGCGCAGTGAAATATAAAACTATCTATATATACAAATTGCAATATTGCAAATCTTTTTCATTTAACATTTGGTGCCACTCAGTCGAGTGAGTGGATTAGTAAACTGTTAGCTAACTTACAATTCCGTTATTTAGTAGTTTCACCATCCACAGGGACACTATATGGACCATTATAGGTAAAATTGTTTGGTTTATTTTATTTCAGTATATACGATTAATTTTAAGTAAAGTACAAACGGGATTTCCTTTGTTGCACAGTAATAATATTATTATTCATTCACTAAAAGTAAGTGAGATTATTCAGATATGTAATGCTAATATTTATATTAAATGAAATATCAGTGTAATTATTATTATAAGTCTTGCAATTTGCAATGGTTCTGTAGATTATTGTTTTCCTTTTTCGAATTCGAAAGTCACTATTCCTTAGTATTTTATTCCTACGTACAATATTTAAAGTATTCTCCTAATTTATTTACTGTTAATTACATGGATCGTTAAAAATCCGAATGTAAATCAGTTCTTCTGTGTGTGCTTCAGTTTAATTAAGTAAATAGACATTTTTTAGATATAAGTGTAAATAACGCAGAGATAACTGATTATAGTGATACGATATGGTAGAGTAGATAAATATTTACTATAGGTAATACTGCAAATATTGCATAAAAATTACACTTTCATACTCAAACCAATTTTTTCCCACTCCACATTTTTATTATGTGCCGATGGTTTCATGAAATTCTTGCCTGTCATATATTACAAGCGTTACGGCTAAATTCTTATCTAAATCGTTTAACTTGCAGATTGTACTTTCCAACGACAAGTTTTATGATGAATGGATGATGGAATAGTGGAAATTTATTTGTGTTTGAAGGGTGCGACATCCGCTGATTGCATGTATAATGTATATCAGTTGTGCCATAATATTATTTAACCAAAATATATCTGCCAACCACATTATACTTTGATTACTTTGTTTATAGAAGGCTTAATGTAACAAAAATAATTTTTGTGAATGTATTTTGTGTCGGGTTACTACATACATTCTTTCTAAAGTTGTTGACCACAGAGGTGGAGTAATATCAGCAGGATGATTATAACTGAAGTACCATTCAAAGATAATTTGGGAAAGAATGTCATACTGCAAATATAGTAGTTCTTTCTTTTGGAAGTCATTTCGCTTGTAATTACGAGTCACCATATCATTTAAACAGGGTCTTTCCATTTATTATTAGTGTAAAAAATTGTTTTTATTGACTTTGCAAAGAGTTGTATTGTAACAGTTGTATTGCTTAGTTCTCATGTGTTTGTACGTCACTTTTATTGCGTTAATAACGGGGCATAAATAAAATTATGTAGGCGATAATTATTATTGACATTTGATTTGATACTTTTTTGCATTAAACAGTTAGTTAAGGAGAGTTCATGCAAAACATGTAGAGCTGAACAAACTCCGTAGCTCCATTACTATGAATTTTTAATTATTAAACTCAAATGCAAAATCAATTTAAGGAATAAATTTAATATGTAATAAAACTCAACAATTAAGTTAAACAATAAAGAATATCTTTTAATTGTAGTTAAATTATTAACTATAACTGTCACAAGTGAAAGCTAACTTTCAACATGGCGGAAAGAAAGGTTGAACAAAGATAGACTGCGTGTCGTGCGTGTCGCAGTATTTAGAGGCGCGTCATTATTAGTTTGTATTCTGCTTTAGAATTGTATGGAATTCTGTTAGTAAGGGAACATTTAAGTCCGTTATTGTCAGTCGGTATTTGAAAGTAGGTTAACTTAAAAATTCCACGACTGTTTTTCCTGGAGAAGACCATTGACTGCTCAATTCAGTTACTTCTCACTCCATGCTTCCCTTCCTCATATCAATTGGATGGACAGAAACATGTCCTTATTATAATTCTTTGCAACGGGGAAAGAACAAAAAGGTTCATCAGGTTTTGAATATGTATTATAAATTCTCTTTTTAATTTCGAATTCGTCCTATGAATACAAAAGGGTTTCACAGCACGACTAAGTTGATTGTGCGCCTGAAGGACCTCAGAAAACATACACACATAATATACGATGAGATGTTTTTGACGGTGTTATATTATATAAGGTTATTCTATAGACGCTTATAAAAATGGCGCCAGCTTGTCCGTGTTTCTTAACAATACAGCTCTTGTGGGCTGTTCTGTTTCACCTTCGTCAGTGATCCTTTAAGTACCCTCTTACCTCGTCTATGTAATGTCTTCTGTGGACCTTACATAGTACATTATATTATATAAGCCAAAATCACGTTGGAAAATTATTCCGATGTTGATGAATTAATCTGCAGAGGATTGCATTGATTTCAATGGGGTATTTAAAATACGCAATAGACTGAGAATATATTATGATTTATTAAGAGCTTTGTTTGTTTCGAATGTTTAGGATATTTGCTGTGTAATTAGTGGTACATGAAATAATGCTGAGTTCACTTTCTATGTAAGTTAGGATATTTATGAGTTTCTGGGTAAAACGGAGAAGTGAGAAGGTCCTGAAGCACATAATAGGGCATTACTACAGACCAGGTAGTTTCTTCCAGGAGTTGTTTTGTACTAGGCACCGCATGATTCAGTTCTCACACCGGTTGGATATAGTTGCCTCGATCTCACTGTACGAGGAGAGTACTTAGAACTGTAGACTGAACATGATGGGTCGTTTGGTTCGTTCATTTGATTATGTATGTCGGGTTTACTTTCAATTCTCATGCATCTTTTTCTGGTGGTCTGCTCCCTAATCCGTTCCCCTAAAATTCTTTTCTAACTTTTTTCCTCTTTTCATTTCATGAGCTGCCAGTACTGAAGCTCATGCTAACTTGCTTCTTTTCTCTTCAGTATTGTCATGTTGTTTTGAATTTGAATTGAATCGAATTGAATTGTGTACCAGCAGCAGCTTTCCAAGCTTTATTGCGTCCCATTATTCGGGCATGCAATGTTGTGCTTCTATGTTCTATGTTGATGTTTTATTATTCTTTATATATAGAAATTCAAGCTCACATGTGTTCATGTATTAGAATCAGAGTGGTTGAAATCAGTGCTGTATGTACGTACATGTAAAGGGTATGATGTACGTACTATAATTCGAGCTTAGGCATGGTTCATATGTACGTACCGATATAGGAGATACATAAGATACCTTCATTGTAAATGGTTAGCAATACATACTGATACAAAAATACTAATGCATTTGTTGCACATTGCATTGCAGTATATGTAATGTATGCATTGTACCATCATCGTTATTGTTGTTTGTTTGTATGGCATACCATCAGAAAATATAAACTGGCATGTCTTCTCGTGTGTGTAGTATTGGTATGGTATCTTTGTGTAAATATCAGACTACCAATGACTACCTGTTGGTATAGATCCTATGCATATACTAATATATACCTCTTTGGTACATCATACCGGTTTGGACAACTGGCTAATATGAGTTGAGAAAAGACTGAATAAATCCGGTTAGGGATGTCAATAGTTTTAACTGCATACAAAGAAGAAACAAAAAATTATATGCAGCAAATAATGTTGCATTCAGTAAATGACAGCTTTTGGTTTTGTGAATTAATTTAAATGCTGTAACTTTTACTTATGTATTCACTTAATAAAATTCCTGATTGATTGAGTTGTTATGAATGATAGTAATAATAATATTCGTTAGAAATTCAGTGTATCATCTGGATTAATTCATGAGTTGTAAGTAACTTTGCAGTCCATATGTAAAAAGACAGTGCACATTTTATATACAGGAGGTATTCAGTTGAAATCAACAGGTTGTGTGGCTTACACATGTGGGTGCATGCATGCATGCACATTTATTGCCATTAAGATTTACACAAGTGTAGATAATGCACACTGCAATATTGATGCTGTGGAATGTAGTTTATACCAATATTCTCATTGATTAGTATCAATAACTCTTTATGTTATCGTGACATCATAATATCATGAGTAACAGTAATTTAGATGTAGCATCATTATTCGTGTTTAAATTGTATGGAATAGGTATTTTCCTTGTATGCAGATAATTATTAAACACACTTGTTAGAAATAATAGTTAATAGTTACCCACATTGAGACTGCTGAAAGAGAGCATAGAATATTTTTGTCGTATTTCTGTAACTGGATTTGACTTTCTTGGCTAGTTATGTATGACTAGTAAGCTAATAGTGGAATGTAAGGTTCCGATTTGGTTACTATAGTCGTAGACTTGTAGAAGATATGAATGAAAGTCGGAAGAAAAAAATTCCACACCAGGGGCTTCAGGGTTGCGGAGCAAATAACTCCCACAGACAGAAGAACATGAGTCTATCAGAGCAGTCAAGTCAAGTTAACTCAAGTCAACTCAAGTTTCTCTCACTGTTTCTGTGTTCTGCCCGACCTGCCCTGGCGATGACTGACTGCCGTGATCTGACTTAAGAAACTGCCAGCAAATAGTAATTCAAGTGAAGTTCGAGTCGAGTGTGTAGTAAAGCCAAGCTATAGAGAGAACAGTGTATTACAAAGTTGAGTTACAGGCATTTGTTTCACAGTCAGCGTCAACTGAGACCAGAGAGAGACTCACACAGTCCTTCTACTATTCTGCCCAAAACCTGTCTTTAATATAGGTTTCAGCGATAAACCAACTATCTAGGCACATAAGAGAGCGATTGTACATTGTACAGCTCTCTACTATCCTATCTATGTTGTGTGAGAGGGACAGATAAGCAAGGCTCACAGCAACATACAGCCAAACAACAACTACTCTCTCACCCACAAAATCTTTGACTACCCTGCCTGCCTGTTGATTCTCTTCGACTACTTCTTTACTTGTCCTAGTAGTAGTAAAATCATATATTTATCGTTATAGTAGATACAAGTCAAGCCGACAGCAGCACTTCGCTCAACTTGACTGTAAATAATTTCGACCCGTTCCTGGAACTATATGAAAAGTCTGAAGACTGCACTGTTAAACAATTCATGCCTTGTAACAAGGGTTCTTTCTGGCTTTACTTGTATATGACAGGTGTAGTGCAGTTTTTACTTTCTACAAAATATTAACTATCACAACTAACTCCTTTAGAATCATGGAAAGAACATAACAGTGTGTGTGTGTACGGCGTGTATCACAGTTCTTTTTGTATAGGAGTTAGTTGAGTGCTTCATCTGCACTGCACGTACAGAAGTGATTGGAGTTACTCAGGTGGTTTGGTCCAACTCTTCTCTACAGACATATACAGCGAGTGAGTGGTACCTGGTATGGATTTGATGTTAAATACTTAGTACTCTTAGTAGTCTTATGAATTTAATATATATTTATGTATTACTGGTACATAGCACTACTACCACATGCTAATACTTATTATGCTGTCTATCTATTTGTAAACGCAGGCAGTGCATGTCTCAAGTGTATGTTCTGCCAGTCAGTCTGAGTGAATGGGTTGTGTTGTATACGCCACAATAGCTGTTCTTTGTATTATATTATTATTATATTTGTAGAAGACCTAATCTAACTCGCAACTTAGCTTTAGATAAGTTGGACTGTTCGTATTATTCTTCTTACGTAGTATTAGTGTATTACATCATGTGTTATGTTATGTTATGTACCAGGAGTACGAACATGGATGCACACTTTTATACTGAATTGTACTCGCACTACATTTTACATGCAGATACAGATACTAGGAGGTACGTACACATTAAATGAGTTTCACATCTTTCTCTGTCTCTGTAGCTGTGTGTGCTACGTGCAAAGTAAGTTAGAACGTTTAGTGTGCATTTACATTGGATCCAATGCTTTTCTGAATCTATTCATAATATCATGGCAATACAAAGCAAATCCAATATGCAGAACTGGAAGTTGTTGCGTTTTCATACATACATGATATCTTGGCTTAGTATGGGTTCTCTACTAACCAATGCATGTGTGGTATGTACACATTCCTTCCTAATTCAAACGTAGTACTATGCTAGACGCTGTGTAAATGTGTAATGCTAGAATCCGCAGTCTGTTGGCTACGACCACGAGGACGAGTACGTATGACTATTATAACTTGCACTGCAAAAGTTACTGTGTAGGTATTACACGTACGTTTTATTAGTAGCAGCAACGCTATGTTCATGCCAAAATGCCAAGCAATTCAATAATTCTCTTGTCTGGTTGCATGTAATGTAGGCAAGGCAGCATTCAGGTATGTGTAGTTTTTCACTGAATCATTCATTTCCTATCAGAAAATTCAAATGTGATCTGATCAGTACTCACGACTAGGTAGAATCTTTAAAGGACTAATCTCCATTTACTTGTAGCTATTTTATATATAGACACTTTCTTTATACGTTCGTCAATATAGTTAGGTGTAGCATGTAGCTCTGTGTGGCCTGCATAATTAAAACGGAATTAATTTATATATAATACCCTGCCCCTCCTCCGTGTACGTCATAAACTGGATTACTATCATTTAATTTATCCTGAAAGGATAATTGTAGTCTTAGTTATGTTTTTTCATCATCTTTATATTTTCTCATTTCTTTTAAATGTATAGCAGTTCCTGTATTCCTGCCTGTTGTTCCTCCTATGCTGAGACTGATAATCCGAATCCAATTCCACTGGGCACAAGGGGTCGTATTATGCAACTCGTAGATGAGAAGCTGACATAGATGTCGAAAACCTTGAGTTTGGTTACCGAAATTAGTAAGACTGAACAAGCGGGGGAACTAACTGCTGGTCAACACACTTTTTAGTGTACTCTTGGTCTGCAGAACACGAAGAGGGTCGTGTAGCAACATCCGAATGCATTTTGCTCATCAAACTGCAGCCGAACATCGCGAGCATTTATTGGAGATATCACGGAAACAGGGACAGATATCGAAGTTTGATTGAGTAGATACAACATCCAGATATGATCTATACCTGATTGATTGGCTAAGAACCCACTTTGCCTGGACCAACATCGAGACATCAAGTAAAGCGTCAGCTGCAGTTCCGGGAACAAATACGTTATTGTCGTTATACATATATAAATATATATTTGTATATGTATATCAATTATACTATAACATCATCATCCTCATCATCATCGTTTGACTTTGTCTGCGGTCAACCTTGCTGTCTGGCACTGTATTGGCTCGACTTCATTGAATGTAGACTGGCTGAGGGAAACCTTGTCTGGTGTGTAGCAGTAGAAGTGGCAGTCTTCTGAATCGAAAAGGTAAGCTAATTCTGTTGTTTGGTAGGTATACTTTAGCATTAGTTGCTGCTATTTCGTTATACCTAAAGTAACACGTATTAGTGCTGTGCAGTTGGCATGTTTTTCTGTATGGTAACTAACTACACTTTTACACAAGCTTGAATGTTACCTAGAACTGTGTGGAGAGTTGGTAGTAGTTGTTAGGTGTATGTATTTATGTTCATTGCACACTATTCTGCGTCAACATGCTTTGCCACTTGCAATTCACTGTAGTGCGAAATAAGATAACCCAACAACGATATGATGTATGCAGAACCAAGATAGCCTCTCACAAAAATTTTGCTCTTTTGTTAAATGTATACGTTATGGCGCATTTCGTGTATATTCACTTCACAATGATAATCAGTATTACCTCCTTAACTGCTTAATACTTACACTGAAAACGTTCAGATTATGTGTGAGAGGTGGGTACCTACTACTTAACTACGACATATATCGTCTTTAACTACACTAAATAATTAATAATGAGGTCAGTTGAACTGGATTAAATAAAGTTGAGGACATTTGTATGCGGGAAAGACAAAGACACTTTGACACTTTTAGTATATACATATCATAGAGGAAGAGAAGGGGAAGGGTATGGCATGCAGTTTCGGGTAATGATAACTTCTAGCTGACTAGCACTATTCTGCGAACTAGTATTGATTTGGAGGTTATCAATTGTAATTGAGCAAGTAACAAAGAGCTTATTTAAGATGAACCCACAGTTGACAGAGTTTGTGGTCAATGTTTGTCTGTGTGAGCTGTGTCGACGTAGAAGGAAATCCATCCGGTGCTTTTGTTCATTTCTGAATACGCTGTTATTGTTGGTCATTCGTCCGGGTGATAAAATCAAACTTAACTTAAATTCTAGGAAATGTATTTATAAGAAGTTTTACCGTTGTTGTGCATTCTTCAGCATAATAGGCCTACAGTGTGTATGACAGGTTAATAAAATTCGACGTGCAATTCAAAAATTAAGCTCATGTTCACATATTTAATACAGTACAAAATATTATTGTGCATATTCTTAAAGCTTTTGCTTCCAGATGTGTGCGTGAAGCATCATAAAAATAATTTCTCTGTAATTATTGTTAGCAGGTTTAATTAAGTTCTTATATTATTTGTAGGTGTCTGAAAAGTTTATTTAATAATCATGCTAATTACATAGAACTGTTAGAACCGTAAGCGAAGATTAATATCTGCAAAATCTCCATGTAATTATATAAATGTACATAGTTTAATGCCTACTCATTGTGGTTGCTCACATGCACAACAGTACCACTCAATTATATGTATACTCATTTAAACAATTAATTCTTTGCTTATCGTCATAACTTTTTATCAATGGGTACAATGATACCTACAGCTAAATAAATTATATCTGTAAGAAACATGGCTTAAGGAATTTATTCCGTACAGTCTCACAGATCTCTGTTGGAGCATTGAGTAGGGAATGGAATGGAAGTTAGAGAAATTGAACCCTTGAAGATGAAACCCCTCCAGGAAAATAAAAACACTACACTACAACAGTTTTTACCCACATATTTTCATATACTAACATAAGGCTAACAAATAAGCAAGTACTAGACCTAGCATCACCGTAGAACCTAAATCATGTTGGAATCACGTAGAGCAGTGCAGGCAGATTGCAGTGCAGTGGAGTGAAAGAAAATAGAAAATCCTTCAACACAGTCACACCGCATATTGACTCGACCGAAGCTTCAACATGCTTTCGTTCCGTGATAGTTGATCTTTTCTAGTTTCTGAAGCTTCTCCCTGTACATTGCACTTCCAAATTATATGCACTTGGGTTAAAACACATTTCTAACGTGGTAAGAATATTTACAATAGTAAAATACATACATCCACAATATATGTGGGAATTTATTTTCTGTATAGTATTTGTTTATTCGCGTGCAAATCAAATCTGCAAGGTTTTGCAAATTTTTGGCACATGTGTCAAAAAGGTAGTTTATTGTAAAAATATAATTAGAAACTTGTTTAACGGTAAAATATCAGTAATTGTACAGTATTTACTAGCTTATGAGCCAAAATTGCATAGTTTGCAAAAACTCGCAAATTTTGAAAATAGCTTAAAATTTTAGTTTTTAATGCCTTAATTGCTCAATTTCCAAATTGGGGTTATTAATACATGTCTAAATTAACTTTTTCAAATAAAATTAATCATAAAAAATGACTATATGTAGGAGAAACTCGGGTTTTCCCTGGTATCCGAAAATACCCGAATACGGGTAAATTAGGTCATAAATTGTATACTTTCATAATCAGGACAGTTAGGATTAAATATCTAATTGTTACAATCGTTTGAATTTTTACAGAATGTGTTGTAATTGTAGAAATATACGACTTTCAATTGTTACGGCTGAAGCGGCATTTATGAAAATTGCGATGCGTTTTTTCAGAAAAATAATAACATTTTTTAAATTCTGATTTTTATATTTCATATACTGCCATGTCATTTGACAAATCAGTTTTTGAATATAAACTATTTGGACACGGTTGTCGTAATATTTGACTTATGACGCAATAATCATATCCAATATGGCGGACACGGATATGCATGCACTTAAACAGTGCTAAAAATACAGCGTTTTGGCACATGTATGATCTATTTTAGAGTTAAAATCGATAGTTCATACATGTGTGACTTTTTCTAGTTTATGAATGTGCACTATTTATGCGTACTTTGACCCTTATTGAAGGCTCAACCTTAGAACTAACATGGCGTCATTTTAAAGCCTGTAATCTTTATCTCGTGCACAAAATCCCGGCTCAATTGCTGCTATTTCCAACACAATTATGTACTAAACCCACTTAACTTGATTTCCGTCATCATATATTTCATTGTGGTGTGCGAATTTTTATGAAACAGTGAACAAATCTGTGATTTTGCAATATATAAATGGTTCAGTGCACAGATTCTTGCACATTTCTTTGTGAATCTCTGCCGCAGCATTACATTATACATTGTAATACGAAGTTCATGTGTATTCCGTATCCGAGAAGCATCATAGCCACATTTTTTGTTTTTGCAAAGATAATTTTAAAATGAGCTTATCATTCTGTGTGATGTTATTTCATACTCTGGGAAAAAAGTTCTTGTCGCGAATTTTCCAATTGTGAACAGCAGTAATCACGGAATTATATTTAGGTGTATGGGAGTGTAAAATGATGTAAAGCGTATAAAGTTATATATTATAAGGTTCGTGTGAACAGCATAGATCGAGGAATTTGAGCGCACATCCACATTGTGTATGTAAAATGTGCAAAGCTGAGTTAGAAGCAATGGAAAAGGTCGGTGTATAAAAGATATAAAAGCAGATAGATTTGGCGTGAACACAATACAATAAGGATGATAAATTAATGCTGTGTGTTTTGTAGGTGTAGTGCTGTGTGTGTTGTAGAATACGTAGCAAGAAGTTTTCTTGTGACTGAACATGGTTTTTACCTACCTACATTCTACATACCTAAGTTACTTCAACTTAGGTTAAGGTGATATAACATTATTATGTTTATGTTGGCATCCTTGTTGCGCTTTGCAATTTGCATTTGCAATACTCTCACTCAGCACACATAAACCCACCATTAGAATTCCCTTTGTCTATCTACTCCTTTGGTTTTTCCGATGCGATTCTTATTGCCTTCACATAGAGAGTGGTGTCTTGTGTCCATGGCTTTGACTTGACTTGAGCGAAGCAACTGCATACAAGCATTGAGAGTTTTGTGAGTGCATGCATGAGAAATAGCTTGTGAAGGATTAATTTTTTCCTCGTATATCTCAGCTATTTGCGCAGTGCACTGTAACACAGCTTAAAAGACAACAGACAGACGAGATGATGATGTGATTCGTTTCTAGTATATTGTATATATATGGTAATGCTAGCTGTTCATCTGAACGCTGAAAATGTGCATGTGCTTTATCTCGACTTTGTATCTGCCTAACCTGTCTGCTGCAGGAATGGACTATTACAGATAGTAGTAGCCGAGTAGTAATATTGTAATATGCTTCAGTTCAGTTGTAAAATAATGCTCTGTCTTGTCTTTCTAGTTTGTTGCCATATTTTGTCGTGTGAGTCTTTGTACATTGGGTCTATATAGAAATGCTTATTTGGACTTGTACGCAGTAACGACCAGACCAGATAATGAGGAAGGTTTTATTTTAGGTAGTATTTAGTATAAATGACATGCAAGGTGCAATACTGTGTGGGAAATTATACAGACACTTATTTCTGCCTGCTAAATACGTGGCAGTGGAATTTTTCAATAGTACCTGCAACTTTAGAATGACGATGATGTAGGTTTATGTACCTACCTATATGTATTATTCTTTAAAAATCCTTATGTATTTGGCAGACTCTTGGTTATAAGTTATAACAGGATGATTAGTGGGTGGAACGTTGACACAGGAGAAGGAGATTCTGTAGGTGGTGGAGTTTTGGTTTCCTTTATACTTTACTATTCTTACATCTGTAATATGTTCTAAGTTTTGTTAGCGGGCTCACTGTAAATAATTGTAGAATGAGAGTAATGTAATTTAACAAAAGAGGATAAGGATGCCTTATTAAAGTTGTTGTTGCATATCTATACGAACTTGAATTGTAAGCCTATTATCATGTGTATTGTGATAAGGATGTGCTTTGAGTTTGCACGAGCAAAAATAGCACAGCTTAAGAAAAGTAAAAGTGAAATTTTTATGTTACACGAGTCTTGAATTGTTTTAGTCTTGCTGATAATCAAGGTGAGCGGATTTTAGGCATTGTGGAAATAGCAGATGGGCAACGAGCATGAATGCTAGGTACTTTTATGAAATTGCCAATGCCATGCAATGCTATGGCAAAAATCACATTAGCTTTGAAAACGATTTGAAACAGGTGAATTGCCATCACGGCCAGTTAAAAATATCTATGTGTATTGTAGCTGTAATCATATTACGTTTCGGAAATGACCAAATATGATTTAGCAATTTCTTCTAACCATATTGTAAAAAACTTTTATTTTTCAATTTGGATGCACGATGTACGTTTGTAGGTGTGCTACATTGTAAAGTACTTATCTTCATTATTTGCATTTTCTCATGACACAAGGCGGAAGTGCCGCGTTATTATATAGAGGAAAAAATAGCATCAGTATTAATTTCTTTACAAGATAATAAGATAAACGAAATAAATGGGTCTAGTGTATAGTTGCATAAGCGGCTGCAGAAGTAAAAGTGTATTCCTTGAAGTACAATTACTACAGTGTAAGTTGTAACTTGTAATACATTGAATGAATCGTGAATGAATCGAATAGTAAGAGTGAGGAGAAGTCGAGGAACATATGTTTGGGAGAGTCAGATGGTAGTAAAAGAATTATTTAAGGGAAAAAATGGGAATACGACTGACGGGACAGGAAGTGGAAAGGCCGGGAAGAATACATAATTATAAGAAAAGTGTAAGTTGTAACTAGAACAGCAAGTGCACTGTTATGTTTTGTTGCTGTAATAAGAACAGAAGGCAAAGACGGACATGAGCAAGTTTAAGGTTTGGTCATCATCATAAGGCATACCCATACCTGCAAACCCCCCCTCGTGGTAACGAGGTATCGGCAACGGTGGCCGAACGAGGTATCGGAGTTAGTAGGCATTAACTTAGCACAGTTAGTACTTA
>JABASD010001195.1:0-45470 GCA_019776165.1 Pogonognathellus flavescens | reverse complement strand
AGTATTTACAATCGCCATTATATTATATATTATTATATATCATATATTATTAAGGCTAATCTTAACCTCGTGAGGTCCCGTAGGACTGCTTGATGTTAGTTTTGCTTTGTTTTCGTTAAACAGTTATATCTGAATTTCATTATTGATTATACATTTTAGGTAAAGGTTCGTGGACGGTTCGGAATCGGATAGACAACCATTTCGTAGTAAACTTCATTCAGCAGTTCATTTCAACACTCGACAGGCTTCACAAACAAGTAACAAAAACTAAACCCCACCAGAAAGCAACCAATAATAATAATTTTCATCTTACAATGAATCATATTCAACTGAAAGTTTTTCGACATATTTAAAAATTCTATTGTGTTTGTAATTGAATTTAGGAAAATTACTGCTGAGCATCATGAAGCATAGATCTCGAAAAGAAGGTAAATACGGCACCCTTCACATCTAATCTGAAGTTTATGAACGCAACGAACACTTGTAAAGGTGTATGTTATTGTGATTTTAAATTCCTTTTCTGTTTCAGTGATTACTAATCCGTTGGCAACAACCATGGACGGGGTACTTGAATACATCAAGCCAGTAAAGACTTTTGCCAAAGACTCTGTTCGTCTGTTGAAGCGTTGTACAAAACCTTCCTACAAAGAGTTTCAAAAAATCGCGATAGCCACTGCGATCGGATTCTCTATCATGGGATTTCTTGGATTTTTTGTTAAACTCATCCATATTCCAATCAACAACATTATCGTTGCTTCGTAAATTCTAAAGATCATCGAGCCATCGTGTATGAAAAGCTAAATATGTAGAATAAAAATATAATTTCGTTATATTTTTGAACTGACCTTTACCAATTTATTCTCGACCGTATCATGATTTATCTTATCAAGATTTCTTAATTTTCAAGAACCATAAATGAAAGTAATAATTATTAAGCAAGATCTTTCTTAACTGTGTTACATAACATAGTGACTAAAATATATTTATACCAGGAACAATAGAAAAACTATAGACACTCTGTGTACCCTTGATTGAAATGGTAAAAATGAGAATTTAATGTGCCATCATAACTCTAATGAACATAAAAACATTAATGTTTTACCCATTTTTATAGCTTAGATCAGGTGTCTGTAAAATACCAAAGTTTAGTCTATGAATTTAGTTCACTGCCCTAGTATTATGTAATCAATATTAAACAGTTTTTAATATTTATCTTTGGGCATCCATTGCGATGAATTTGGTGAAAGTGAAGATGAGGACAAGGAATAATGCAAAATGGAGACACTGAGACGGGAGCAAACAAAGACAATCGGGACACGAATCTTAGCGTGCAAATTGTTATAGGGAACGAGTCTGCGTGATTGAGATTCGTCTCAAAGCGCGGGCTGTATATGAACACAAAATTTTTAAGTAATCATCCTTGCAACTTGCAAACTGCAAACAATCTTCAATTTTTATTCGTCAATGTTTTTCTAATTAATTAATGTCAGGTTTTTAATCATTTGACTTCTGTGAGTTTGTTAAACAGCTGGATTATTAATAAACATACAAATAAGGCTATATCAGAAAAGCTGGACTTAAAAATAAGGTAAAATATTAATTTTTAAGATTGAAGATTACAATGTAGAATGTTAAGTACAATTGTATGAACGAATAAACATATTCTGATGTTTGCATCTCATACATGTTAATAAAATTTTGTTAGTCAATTGTGTAACTTAAACTTTATGAAACTAAGAACAATAGTTATAATTTTTTACTTCATGTAAGCCCAAATTGACTCCTTTTCATTTTTGTGACTCTAATGCAAACAGCAATGTGCAAACAAAAAGAATTACAATTATTTTTAGTCATGCTATGCTTTGTACTAAAACATTTAAAGCTAAAAAATTTTGCCCTTTTTTAATTTGCAGATAAATATTCAATTGATAAAGCAGATCTATCTGCAAAAGCACTGGACGTGGAAAGAACTTGGATGTTTAAAGGTTGCAAGTTGATTTTGAAGATTTATGAATAGCGGTTCGGTTCAGCGGTTATATAATATCAGTCTATCAGCAGCAAGAAATCATTTTCCTGAACCACTAAATCGTCCGAAGAAATTCATTCAATCAAATGAAATCAACAGTGACCGAAAGTATGTTTCACTTTATATTACTGCATTTAACAGTGTAGCAGTATTTTTTTTGTGAGAATGTTTATTATTTTTGTTACGATAGTTTACAGTACAGATTATACCTGACTCGTTTTAGCTTTGTTTTCAATTTGAGAAAGCTTATCCTGTTATCCTTGAAATATAAGGCCTATCATTATCCTGTTCCTGAGTTTAAAAAAATATATTGCTTGTGACTTTCCAATTGCAGATAGCCAAAAAATCAATAATATAAACTATGGTGAAAATTACAGAAAGAGGCTTGGTTCCTGTCAGTTGTACTAGGGTACACAATCCTAATATAGACGATGACACCGGCTTGTTTGACTATCAAGCGTATGCAGACTTTTGGGCACTTAAAGGTCAACTTGAAAAATACAAAAGGAGAAGATCGATTTGTCTTGGGAAGTCAGTAAAGAAATTAGAGGATTATTCAGATGATGTATTGAAGAGGGAACTGGAAAAACAATATGGATTGATGGATACAGCCAGCAGCATATTTTCTAATCTATTTTCCCAATTCAAAGCGCAAAGACTCTCTGAACTTCGTAAGTGGATAGAAAAAGAAGAAAAGCTCAAAGAAACTGACGCCTCTACCTTGAAACGAGTTAATACTGCGATTAATCATTATAAGGAAATGTTAGCAATGTACAGCTTTTGCAAAAATTATCAAGAGGAAGTTGACCAATATAAGTGTGACTGGTTTGAGCTGCCAAGGATCACAATTACACCCGGTTCCGATTTGCCAAATGGTTTTGAAATATGTCAACAAGAAATGGGGAGAGGAAGAGGTAGAATCCAAGAACCAATCACCTTGTCTTCTGCTGTAGAATCCGAGAATTCGACCTCATACGGAGATATTTTTAACAGAGCCATTTCCAGTCAACTATCGATAAAATTCTATGTCATTATAAATCAGTTTCCATTGGGAGTCACAGAAAGAGTTTTTTTGAAACGCTTCCTAGAGAGTTACGGTCATTTGCCAAACTTCCTGGAAAAATTTTATCCTACGTTTTTAGACATGTGTACAAATTGTGATGACATATTCTGTGTCCCTGACAAGCTTCCCGGTCGAAGTGGAACACAACTTCTGTTTCCAGCTTCTTTAATTGATTCTCCGTATGATATTGATTATTATTTAGCCAAAATTAAGCATTATATCAAAGCTGTTGTTTCAATGAATTTAGGAAACATTGAGGTTAATAAAGTCTTGCGGAGTTTAAGACATATTTTCGGTATGGACATGAAGCCAGAAGAGTGGGAATTCAAGAACTCAGTTGAATTTGTTGAGTATATCGTAAATAATGATGAAGATTTGAAGATTCAGTTCCGCAATGACAACGTCTACTACCTATCCTCCGCAAGTTACATCGCGGAAGCTAGTATTAGGAACTTCAGTTTGAGTTCTAAATCTGAAATCGACACGGCATCAAGCAGTTCCAGAGGCCGTGGCCGTACGATTTCTAACATCGACATGTCGCGTATTAAAATGGCACAACCAAATGTTTCTAAAATAATGAGTCCTTAGATAGTTCACCATGTCCACTTGTTAACTCTGCCAATTTATAATGTTTGTTACTTCTTTCAGTTCATATTACATTAGTAGTATGCAGTTTTGTTTTGTTTTTCCTAATAAGCAGGTATTAGATTTAGAGTACCTGTACAAGGGATTATTATACTACATACTAATAGAATAATTACAACATAGTGAATGTAGTGTAGTGTGGTATACTTATATAATTTGTTAATATCTATCGCTAGTAAACGTAGACAATGTAAATGTATTGTAGAACCGTCTTTTGACTCGTATAGTTAGTTTTAGAACGCGAATTTAATTATTTCAGTAGCACTATTGTAATGACAATTTTCTATTCTACTTCTGTAAAAAGTTTATTAAATGAAATGTTTGTCACGTTATCACTTTGTGTATATATAATCGTTCGTAGTAATTAACTTATGTTTTCTTGTGTATTAGTATTTTAATGACATAATATGGGTTCAATTAAGGCTGCATGGTTTAGGTTCAAATCAAATGATGTTTATCAATCGTAGACAAGTAATGTGATTTTTAAAATGTTAATTAATTTTTGTTACACACTTCCATTATAATAGTACTGAGTCGTTTCGGCTATCATATTTGTACATATGACAGTGACAGATTTATTTATAATAAGTAAATATTGTCCCCCACGAAATTAGCCTAGAAGTAGAAATATTAAAATATGAATAAATTAATTGTGGACAACAATTGTTTTTAAATATATTACAATTACATGCTTATTTTTGTTTTCACCTGAAAATTGAATGTTACGATTTGTTTACTCGATTAACACCAACACCAGAACACTACTAATGATAAAATAGAATTTTTTGTTGAGTTTGATTCGATTACCTATAGTTTAGGTATATATGTCATGTCTGTTATTTGTTATATCAAATTATACCAGCGCACTTTTGATGTTCTTCACACTGTTATCATACATTTGACCGATTGTTCAGGTTCAGGAGTTTGTTAGTAAACAGCGTGATTCCTCTCACGTAGTATTTGTAAGCCCTGGAGCTCCATCCGTTTATCACCATGCATTTGAAATTTTGTCTAGGAAATTGACATGCTCCCTCAATCATTCGCATTCTGAGCACAAAAAGAACGTAAATCTTCTTTCTTTCCAAGAAAAGAGAACAAGTACCATCATTTCGGAGGGACAATCATTTTCCACAGAGAATGGAACTTTCTCTGTACTTTATTGACACCGTATTGCAAAATGTGGAAGCTGAGTGTGTCTGTAAGGTCCCAAGTCAATCGGGAGATCCAATTCTATTTTTACCATCATGACATCATCATCGCTATGCTTCCAGTTCCAATCAAACTTAAACTATTGTATTTTTTGTCTATGTATTGAGAGATTCAAACCGGCAGGAACGGAGACTTGTCTCGAACAATATATAAAGAGCTAACTTTTCAATTTCACCCGACAAGCGTTTCGGATAATATAGAAACAATGACATTAGGAAGACATTGAAATTGTTGTTCGGAGATAGGTTAAGTGGTATATGAGTTGTAAACGCCGGCTTTGGCTATAGCGAGTTTATAAGAACTGACATTGAGTGTGAGTTTCCATATAATATTGCAATTCGTTTGATAATAAGTGTAACATTTCCTTCAGTTCTGTATGTGCGGTATGTATAGAACAATGGTAAAGCACAAGCAAAAGAGAGAAACGCGGAGAAAAGCTGAGAAAATCCACCACTGATACAAATGAGCTTACAACACAACCTTAGCTTTTCCAATCATCTCCCCTTCCATCTATTTCATATATCCACGTACGTACAAAAGTGTAAGTAGCTGTAGTGAAATACACAAAGGTATACAGTTAACAATTGTCAGGGCTGTTAAGTATAGCTGATAGTGCATGTTGTGTGTCGTATCATCCCCTTCTCCCGTCCTCACAACAGTTGCAGCCTTTGCTTATCCATTCTAAATGTATGGTGTTCCATTCCTCATTATTTTCCCCGTAGTTTATTCGCTCATGTTCTTATTTCATTTCTTTTTTGCCCCTCTTTACCTTTATAACCAAATTACTCGGTTGTCTATTTTTTACACACACACGTACACACATTTGCTATATATATTTATATGGGGACTCTTCTCTATATACAAAATGTAATCCGTTCATCTTCATCTCGTGTAGGCCGCCTTCAGCAGTCATTACGTCCAACTCATTCCAAAGTTACGTGTGTGGCCAGAGTTTGTACACGCTTTCCCCAACTTTAACTATACACGTACATGAGGATGGTAGAATATTACGTCCCTATAAATCGTCACCATTGCATGGAACCTTATATTTTACGTAGGTGGTTAAAAGTTAACGTCCAGAGTCAAGATTGTCATTGTCGAGGAAACTTCTGTTTCATTAAAAACTGTGCTTCCACATCTCCCCATACTTTGCAGAAGACATCAGCATCGTAGTCTTCTCCAAGTAAAATAAATTTTAATTACCTAAAGAAAGCGAGAAATGGAACTTACGATATTGTCTCAGTGTTGTTCCTTCCTTGCACTTGTAAATCATCAATCATATAAGGGTTTGTAAAACTTACAGCCAATCATCTTTAATTAACTGCTTCGTTTGCATGCACGCGGGTACACACAGTGTACAGTTATTCATTTATAATGGCGAAAGCAGTTTTGCTATTATACGGAAAGCTCTAACAACAATTCACAACACATTTTAAATTTTAATACCGAGATGTGCTACACGATTACTAAAATAAAAATGTATTAATGTTTTTTCATTTAACTAGAGTTTAGGTAGATATATTTTCTCCAATAAACAAAATTGTATATTATGTAATTTTTGTTGGTGAATAATTAGTTAATTTGTATGAATATTAGAGTAATGAGAATTAGAGTAATAATTATGGACTCAAAGTTAATATTATGTATGTAACATACAGCTAAGCTAAGGGGTATGTTTTGTTGTGTTGTAGAAGAATAATATGTTATAGAGTTATATGTTGCATTCACGTTATGATTCTGCTGTGCGGAAGTTTTTATTTGTCAATAAGGGAAGCCAAGCGAGATGTGAGTGAGGAGAGCAGGTGAAGCAATTCTCACAGTTATAATAATGTCTCACGCTCCAAACAACTAACAAGTAATAATGAAAGGGTGCTGTATACACTCTTAAAATTTAAATTGGAAAATCTAGGTTTGAAGAAAATGTAGTCTTACTGTGCCATCATTCTCACCGCCATCGCCTTCTATACAAGCTGCATTTATACAAATCAGGTATACTATAGCTATGTTGCCAGCACTAAAAATATATTTGGTGGATATGTATATGGCAATACAACGGAAAGAACAAAATTATTATTTGCATGAATTCAATTTCATACTGAAGTGAAGATAAGAAATATGTGTAGAAAGTACAAAGACAATTAATACTATGTGCACAATACAATACAAATGTGTACGATATGGATACATTTACATACAAAATACATTGTACACTGCTTATGTACAATGTATTATTACTATATTATTAGATTATTAGAGATAATACGCATAAGTCTTCTTGAATCTGAACCAAACGATTTTGTGTGTGTTCCACCATATCTATTAGTCAAAGCATATATATAAAAATCGTGATGTAAACATATTATGAGCGTCATTATGAACGTCATTCCATGGACTCGCTTGCTGAAGTTTATTTTAACCATTTTTGTATTTTAAACAGTGATTTTACGTGTACTAACCTTTAAAATATAAAATTACTATTTACAAAAAAAAATTGGAGAGAACCTACAAGTAAATAGGTCCAATAAAGTTTCATTTTCTGATATAGGTACTCTTAAAACTTCTTCAGCAAACATTACAGGTCAATCTTGAGACGTACATCAAAGTACATACACGCTGCGTGGTCATTCATAGTGCTATAAGTAATAGCTATTGTTACTCTGATTAGTACTACCCACCAAAATAGTCACATATACAAACGTATAGTAAAAACTAGGCTTTTGTAAATACAGTAGCTACGTATAAAGAAAATGTCAGCACACATAGAGCTATAAAATATGCACATATGGAATGCATGAGAGGAGTCATATGTGCTTAAACCCATATGAATTATGGGGAATAATAGAGAATGATTCACTCCAGCTACTTCTCCATGGACAGAAAAGCGATAACGGGGGCTGCATCAACAGATCTCGGACAAATAGTCCATCATTATATCTTCACAGTCTATCTACAATCTACACACTATCTAGTATATCCATACACGACACGACACTCTGTTTTCTCTCTTTACACTTGGTCTACCATATTTATACGCGGTGTCTCATTTTATATAAATATTTCGGTCATTCACTACAACATAGTATATCACTGTGACACTCATTGCCTTGCTCTCACTCTGTAATGTCTTGCGTTACATCAGGTTGCTGTACATTTCTGGCCTTGGTTGTACTATGATGTGGTGTGCAGTATTTCTTATCACATAACTCTATGTGGAACTGTATATGGTAGGTAAGGTCGTGTAACTGTATTATATATATGTGGCGACACATAAGTACGGTACATCGGTACAAGCCAACTAAATACGTAAAATGTCATGCTCTCGTACTCGTGACGCTTTACTATAATATGCTGGAAGTTATTGCGAATAGAGACCCAGAAATACAAATATCTTGGAGTACCCTAACGAAACGCATGGAACCATTCACATGGAAGTTATAGAAGAGCTGCAAATCCTAGCGTAACGACCCTCATTCATGGATAAATTGCCAGCAAGTCCCATTCTCTCTTGCCACTACTGGTTCTCATTAACTCCCTTACCCTCTCTTTTCATTGCCTCCTCTACTCTTATTCTATGCTTAAGTTTCGTCCTTCTGTATCCTAACATTGTCATTTTGTACATTTCTCTTTGTGTATTACACAACCAAATACATACTCTCTCCACTTGACTGTGTACCTTTCCCTAATGATGTATACCGGATTGTGGAGAATCGTTAAATTGCTTTCTTGCAGGCAATGGTAATTGGGATACTGCTCTGAGTGTGTACTTACGGAGAAAATGTGCGCACTTGGAGAGTTTTGCTTAAGAAGGCATACCACCGTACAACTGAAAAGCCTTAAATTATCTTGGGTAAAAAAGTAACATTCTTATCACTTAATTATTCAGGTAGAATTTTGTCTTCCTTTGATATGGAAAAATTTAGTTCTCGGAAACAGCAATTAGGAATGAATATTTTATCATGTTTATTAAATATCATGTGTATCATGACAATAAATTAGCCATACCTATGTTACCTATTGAAAGAAACAATTTCTCAATGAACATTTGCAAGGGTGAATTACTTTTAGGTACACCTACGTGCAAAAATACTAAAATATTTGTGGTTAAAAGAGAATCCATGTGTTGTATGCAGCTTTGATTACTTTGAAGTGTTTGTTTGATGTAAATAAATTATCTGACCACGACAGAAAGGTCATTATGACAGAGTTCATCTCGCCCACTCCAACATATATATATAGAAAAAGACCACGAGGAATTTTGAAATACATAATATGGATTTTTTCACTTCATTATAGGATTCATTCAAACTTATTGTATATACAACTCAGAATCAGCCGCTGGAATCATTGCATTTTGATGCTGAGTGTTCGTGACATCCCAGCGTGTTGCTGTTTGATTACGGTAGTAGCCTTGTGTCCTTAGAAGATCATAACAGAACAGATCTTCATTCATATAATCGTGTAACATGTACATTGTGTGTGTGTTGTGGAAATAAAATATTTATCACTCGTTGGCCTGTGTACATTATCTACAACTACTACAGTTGTACCGACGCATACAAAGTTGAGGAGTATAGCGTGTTTGATGTAGGTAACTATTTTTACCCGAATATAATGCACGGAAGAGCAAACTTAGAATGAAAATCACTTGGGACTTTCGGTGTCCAACGTTACTGTTGCTTCATTGTGGCACATTCCCCTCCATTCGTTGCCCATGTACAGTACATATACTAGGAGGGCAGTTTATGCTGTACATTATATTATGTAGTCTCATGTACATTGCTAGCCTTGTTGGCACTACTCTGTGAGTAATACACTTCTATGCTACAATGCATGCGGAATGAATGATGAAAAGAACATAATGCAAAGACTCAGCTTTTCATCATAATCTTTCATCTCATTCCTTTTCTCGCTCTGGCACTTTTCTGATTTCCTTTTCATACTGACCGACAAATCGGTGGCAGTGTAATTTACTCGGATTTCCGATTTCTTTTGATATGTGCATCCGATCGAAGTTTGATTGAGTAACATCGATATATAATATGAAATAATCAAACACATGAATTCAGTCTCTTTAGTATGATCATACTTATTTTGTTGACTTTCTACTCACCACAACTTACAACTAGTACCTACTATACTAGAAAAATAAATTGGCACAAAGAAATTGTATATTATATCTTTGTTAAATCTGATGGACAGAGGTACGGAAAGTCGAGCATGTTTATTGTCGCAACAATTGAATGTATGAAAAGCCACAAATATACAATCCATAATTGCAATGATACACTTGTCCAGTTAAACTGAAATACAATGTTGTTTATGGACACGTGCTGAATTTTTTTTCATATACAATATACCTACATAGTTAATGTAATACAGTTTGATCGATATAGGCAAGTATTGTGTAATTACTCCAACCCTCACAAAGGACAACCGTGAAATTAAGCAAATAAAGACGTGTGTACTCAATCAGTGCACATTTTGTTGAAAGGAAGGACTAAACAAACTGCGACAGGCATTGTTTACTTGTACCTGCTATCTCATTAATTTAGCATTTACCAATGAAGGAACAATATTCTATAATAAGTATTATAGTTGTCCAGACATGATTTCTACATGCATTTTTACTTGATATTATAGGCAAATTGAGTTCTCTTTGCTGTACCTTCCTGAATCAATTCTCAGTTTTATATTAATTTAACATTCCAGTTGGCCTTGCAGATTTCATGCTTTCAAATCGATCACTTTGGTATTTTTATAAAATGCGATGTATTGTTAAGTCAATTTCTGTTTTCTCCTTCAGAGAAATAAATGAGTATACAATGGTGTTAGACAGATTATCTTTCGGGAAGCATGGAATTTGCATAGTGGTACTACAGAGTAGGAGATTGGAATCTAATAAACCTAACCTACCTATATGAAATAAATCCTTACGAAATTCACATATGAAGTAGGAGTACTAGTGTTAAAGTGTCGGTACCATAGAGCAATTGTAATTACGCGTCCGCCCGGGAAGAATCAGAAAAAAACAGTACCTGATGATAATGAAGTATGATGCAAGCAATAGTTACCTACTAATTACTATCCAAATGGCAATTATATTTGATATTGGATTTGCAGTGTAATTACTTTGTGATATAACTTTTCCAATAAACATAAAATGATATAGACATGAATGAGCAGCAAAATGTAGCCTCATAATACTATATAAAATATATGTGTGCACATCAACATTGCAATTCCAAGAAAATACTTATACACACTATACGCAAAAGTTGTTGCAAAAGCCCATGTGAATTGTGTGCAGTGATATTTTTATTGTGCATCGATAAAGAAGGCAATTGCATTTATATAAAGTCGGATACTGTATAATGGTATGCAAATGCAACGCCATTTCTTGGTATTTTACTGCATTTCACCCACACTTGCCTTCTACGCAGGTGGATTACCTATTCAACTTTAGATTTTATCCTTGCTAAATAGTGACCCAGCTTTATTTAGGTATTATTAGTTTTAAGCTAAATTATATTGCATTCTTCTATAGCAAATATTAGTGAAACATTAGAGGTACAGCTATGGTAAAAGGTAAAGGTTTATAGTTCTTTATCAAACTGTACAATATAAAGTTGCCACTCACGACATGATATATTTTACACTCATTTAGTTTCCTATACCTTTACCCAAACTTTCTGGGCCAGTGTTATTGATATGCAAAGTTTATATTTCTCTGTAATGGCCAAGCACAGGGACTTTCCACATTGAAATTGAAATTCATGAACTGCATTGACACGCAAAGTATCCTACATCTTTACCGCTACGTATATCCTGTATAACCGCCATTATTTTCTATGTGATACACGAGGACCTATGAAACCAAGATACTTCCATGCAATATTAGATAGTGAGAGAGCTGAAAGAGTTGGAAAGAAAGAGAGCGAGAAGTCCTTCGTTAAGATAACTTGCACACATCTCGCTCGGTTAGCACCGTAGTTGACTTTGAGCCCTGGAGAAATTGTTAGCAGAGACATGGAAAGGAAAAAGTTACTTGAGCCGTAAACTGGAGCGAGACTTCGTCACGGCAGACACGACCCGACAGAAAGAAAAGAAAGAACTTGTATAAACGCATGAAAGTTATGCGCTGTTTCTTTGTGAAATAAAATGGAACGCTGACTGAGTACAAGTTAAGAAAACGGAAGTTGAAAGTACATAGATGGATGTGAATAGTAGGGGGAAGTGGAGAGCATTCAACATTGCACCTAAACTCAAGTATACTTGTGTGTGTGCTGCTACTACCTTCGTGTTTAATCAGTATTTCTCATTATCAATCTAAACCAACCATAACGTCACATAAGCCAAGAAGGCTTTAGAACTTTTAAAGACTTTTAAGCTTTTAAAATTATAGATCATTGCCAGATTAACTTTTGCAAATGTTTTAATGCAATTTTCCAATCAAACTAACAATAAGAGTAAAGTTCACTACAAGAATCGTAGCTAGACACAAACAACGTCTCACTTAGTTTGTCCGCTAGTTTGTCTCATCACAAAAAGTACATGGAGTATTTAAAATCTTCGTTGTGAATGCAAACTCAACAAAGTACGTGTGTCTGGTTAAAGTAAACGAGCTCATAATTCAGTCTTTGAATAGACGAAGGCAAGAAGTACGCGTGAATGAAAAGGTAAACTGCTCATTAAAACTTTGCTTAACAGAACTGGTTCAGTTGTCACATGAGCGACTCCAGTCAAATCGGTTTTTATAGGTACTCAATGTGTAAAGCTATGTATTTGCAAATCCTACCACTTCTTACTGTTAAACCACGGGTAGTCCGTATATAAAAGCTGCACATGTAGTAATAATTGTCTAAACGCAGTTTGAATTCGATACGAAAAGATTGTCATGTCAGAACCAGCATTAATAGTATGAAAAGGAATACAAGGACGTGAAAAGCAAACTCCAACTTGAACTCCACTTCAATACACTCGACTCCACTTGAATCCCCTCGATTTCATGCATGAATCGAACAGAAATAACAAGCCAAACCGTCAGTAGTCAGCCTCATCCGAAGCAACCCTTTTCTGTTTTTCTACTAGATTCACAAACATGGACAGAAACCTCATTAGACAACAAAGACATAACTTTACTATTAGCAATTGGCAACCCAATCAATTTTTCATGGTTAGCGGATCCCTGTAAAAATGTTTTAAATGCATGAGTTCGATAATTATTCATAACTGCTGGTTTTAGCAGCCTTCAATGTGGTTTTGCACTTGTACTTTGCATAAATAGAACCAGATTCTAGTTATTCGATTAAATGCTTAGCTACCTATGTATGTTAAGCTCTCGGTAATCCAACAAGGCGTGGGCGTTGCATTGCATAATTTTACACGCGCACGTATCAAAGTATGAAAGTTCAAAACCGAATGCCAAACAGGGTAGCCAAGTTTTAGAATGCTTGTGGCTGTTACCATTTACAAGTTACACTTACCACCCGGGAGAACTACTTTCTCTTCTGGTTATACTAAGTAAGGTATATAGCCACAGTCAGGTATTGTCTACTTAAAACGTAGTTTTGTGCTATACAGTGTAGCAGCTCTCACTCTCCATAGGTACTTTAACCAGAAGCAGGAATAAGTGGGAATGACTCTACTACTACTACCTCTTATATTGTATACGCCACTTGAATGCTGAGCCAAAGCGAACTTCATACTACTAACTGTAAAAACTTATAGCTGAAACCAGCGCCCGCCCAGGTTCACTTAAACGAGGTCACGGTGGTACATATCCGTACCAGAGTCCTATTCCTATCCGGGTGTGTACGGAGCAATAAGAGAAATTGTGAAAGAAATATTGGCGAAGCAAAGCTGCTATACTATTTACTACTGGAGAAATCCACGGGAAGAAATAAATGGTGTGCTCATGCAGTAGCTATTTTAGTGTAGTATGTTCTGGCACACGTACTAGCGAACTATCTAACAAAAAATCCTTATGACATTGGAAATATCGAAGAAGTAGCTGAATGCAGTAAAAAATCTTCTACCTAAGACGATTTCAGCTCAAGAGTCCATATCTGCGCATTTCTCTCCGCTATTTATTAATCAATTCACACTTTTGCTTTGCAAACCCTCGTTACACCTGGGGAAAGCAAAATATCTGCTCTAGAATCCAAATAATATTTTATGCAAATACATTTTACTTTTCTACAGAAGACTATATTTCTTTTGTCCTAGGTAAATCCCATGCTGATATTAGACAAAAGTGAGAAGAAACTGATTAGTAATCCACTAGTGTTCCTCCAGGATAATTCAACCAACGAGTCTAGTACTTCGTTCAGAATTTGTGGAATAGGTAAAGTACACACGTATAGATATTTATAGGTATACTCCTTAGAAGCAGGAGTGAAATACACCAGCAAACGTCATGAATGGTATAACAGAATTAAAGTTTTTGCTGTTGTATTATACTACGAATGCAAACTGACTGAGATAATTTCTGTCTACCTTCGACCTGAAATAGTTAAATTACGCACATTTACTAGCATTATACATGACAATCGTAGCAGGTTGATATAATTCTATTTCTATCTTTGTAATTGTAATCCTCGTAAGAGCCTCCCACCCAACCGGGCTTAACATTCTTTGTTATTTGTGTGAAATCAAGTCAAGTCACTTTTCATAGTTTTCCATTCAGCTCAACTGTCTGTAACATTTTCCAGTTTAGTATTGCATGTTTGCTTTTCCTCCTTTCCTTTTCTTTTCTTAGCAATAACAAGAGGAAAGATAGCGTAGAGAGCATTCCAATCCAAGAGCGACTTCAGAGATGAAACTCCTCCTTGCACCATTCGGGGCGAGCCAGTGTGTTGCAGAGTGTCCGCCTGCCAAACTCGGATCGACCGATCTAAAAGCCAGGCTTTACACTTGCGCCTGAACACATACAAGTACAAAAACTATTAGCAGTTCCGTATACAACCTGGAAGAACACATACGAGTCCACAATATATTTTATATGTACACTGCCTGTCTTTACTAAAGTTACAGAGTTACAGTAGCAGCAACCTATCTGTACTTCCAAAATATAATCTAAGGCTCTTATATAACGACGTTTCCTTTCGGTTAGAATTTATCCAAGGTTATATGCGAAATACATATAGCTTTTGTTTTCTCCATGAATCCAGATACACAGCACCACTGGGAGGGTAGTATGTTATTTCGGATATGCTGGAGGAGGATATGCTGGAAGTGAGATATGCTTCGTTACCTTTACTCCCGCACACTCCGGTACTCCGTACAGTCCATATGAATGTTATGTTACACATAGGAGTGGTGCTAGTAGAAATTACATGGCTAGGTATTGTTGTAGCCTACTTTCACGGAATTTCTCAGCTTGCCTTTCCTTCTCTCCTTCCTTTACAACTGTGTGGTCATAGCTGCGAGGAGAGTTTTCGGATCCCTTTTACATTACATTGAGTTACTTTACGTTTGTTCAAACCATATCGACTGGTCTGGTCTGCCTTCTTCTTCCTAGCCTGCCGTACGTGGCTTGGCTTTGGCTTAGAGTGGCTCGGCTTGACTCTCCCGTTCATACGATTTTTATCCCAACTTTGTCTGGCCGAACTGGCCTCCTCTCAATTGACTTCAAATCAATTCCTTCAGGAAATAATTTGTTTATTATTCCGTTAAATTATCTTGTAAATAATATTCTATTTTTGTTTCGGTAATTTTCATTGTTCACTCTAAGTTTCTTTGAACACTTCTTTCTACTCAAAGGGAATGAAGTGAGGAAGGCGTGCGGGAGAAAGCGAAAATCCTAACGGTGCAGAGGGTTAAACTATCTGTGATCTCAAATCAATCATATCTTGAGGGAAATTATATTAAGGGGTATTTGTAGTAGTAATTACTAATTGTACAGAAAAAGTCAGTGTTTTGTGTCCTGTGGTGTCTGTTATCAAAAGCCGGCAAAATTTCACGCTTCGTGCAGCAGAATTTGGGGGGATTGAGGGACTACTGGAACAGCCGTGTAGGGCCCGTCATCAACGAAGTCTCAAGTAAGCACACGATTTTATTTTTTCGTCAGCTTTTCTTTGCTTCTCCTTATTCCTAGCAATTATCGCAACACACCTACTTCTTACTTTAATAAGGATTTCGAAACAACAAGCATTTAACAGTTTACAGACTAGAATTATTAATACTTTGGTAAACAGCGTTTGTCTAAATTCAAGTGCAGTAAAACTAAAATTGCACGAGTCTATTTTGGTTTCAGCCAATTATCTGTACCTATATATACTATACGTATAATGGGCTGAAATCAAAATAGGCTCGTATAATTCTACACGGGTTGAAATAACTTTCACTAACTTTCACAACATGAAAAGAGTTTCTGACGGAAAAATTCAGGTGGGAGCAATTGGCTTGGTTATTCAAACTCATATTAAAATATCAGATGATGAAAAATGCATTTATTGCTATCCCAATTCCTGTACAATGTGTACAGTAAGTGGAAAAGGAGTAGATTGAAAAAACTTGGACGATTCCCATCTACAGGCTTAACTTACGCTAATTGTAGTTTACGGATGTGCATCTCAAAATCATAAAAATTAAACGGGCTAACAAATACTGAAGCATTTTGCATCAATTTGCTCCATGCTTTCTTTTTCGGAGCCAAATGACAGATTTGGGGTTGGTTATTGTGTAACGTGGTACTGCCCTCCTAAAGACATAATGAGATTTACTTTTCAATCCTGACAGTAAATCGAAAATGCGGTTAGCTCAGAGCGTTTTTTTCGATATTGCTTAGGTATCTTATGTCCATTACATTATAAGGAAAGTACCTATATTCCTTTACCTTACTGCATACGCCTTTCTCTCTTACCCTTTAATAGAGATCATTCATTCTCGAGGAATATTGCAGATGCTATTACGTACGTGGCTGGAAGGGAAGTAAAAAATGCTGTGGAGATGAGCAGTTTGGTATTGCATGGAGGGTAAAGGAGTGGAATGAAATGAGATAAAATGTACACTTATATATAAATATAGTGTTGCAGCTAGTATGTACATTTGGTGCAATATATGAAATAATAGAAACTGCTTGTTTTCTTAAAGGAAGCTATACGATAGGCATATACGGGTTTCCATAAAAATACGGCGGAGTCAAGTGCGTTTGAAGTGCATTTGTAGTAAATAGATATTTCCGTTGGTTAGATCTAAGATGAAGAAAGACATATAGTAGAGCCTTGGAAAGAGTGAGGAATGGAAACTGGAATTTGGAGTGACACGTGTAAATCACAAAAGCCAGGATTCGGGTATTAGCCTATTACATGATGGTTGATTTGATGGTCAGTTGAGTCAGGGCTAGTTGGTTTATTGGCCGGTTTGGTGTTGAAAGGAGATTCTTGATCTCTTCACTCATGGTTGATTTAGCCTAATCCCTCGTTCTATTGTCAGCAATTCTCTTCTTCATGAACCAGAATAGCTTAACTACGTCCTTCGTGTACAACTCAAACTCTTCGTCTCTTCACTTTCCATGTTAGCTTTTTTATTGTATGCCTACTTGTATATCCCATTCAATCCTCATCTCACTCTTTCACGGTTGTATCTGGATGTGTGTAGGGGTTGAGACAAAGTTGCCAATGGAAAATAGCCTTTTTCGTATTTTCTTCACTGCAGTGGCATCATAATGCTATGCTGTGTTGGTTTAGGTCGATGTAGCATATAACGATTGCCTCTAGTATTTCCCTACATCCTAATAATTCTTTCTTCTCAAGGCACATTGAGAGAACAGCAAAGGAAAGTCGGTAAAATAACTTTCTCAATTTTCTTTTTCTCTGTTTGCTGTTTTGTACCAGAGGTAATACAATAATACGGAATAACAGAAATCGGGCAAAATTCGAATGGTGCAGTACGCGAAATGGTTTTGAGTTGGAGGACGGAAAACACTCCAATTTTCTCTAACAATGGATCAAGTGTTTCTTTTCTTGTGGTTACATGGTTCAAGTTGAAGAGCTTTGTGAGTTTTTCTCTCTCGTCTTACAGAATGGATTCTACTTTCACCTAACCTTCCCTTAATAGAGGTAATTTCTACCCTACGCTTGCACTTTTTCTCTCAGAACTAAATTTAATGCACCTGCGTCAAAAAAGGAAAATTATCCCATTCCAAGATTAAATATTTATTTTACTGTTGTTTGCATACATACATTTATCTTCAAAACTAATTGTAAGTTATTCAAAACTTAATTTTTATTTTCTGATTTCCAATTACACTTAAGAAATCATTGTGTTGTAAGAATGCACTCGTAACACTTACAACAAGTATGTACACTTACCAAGATATGGATTCTGGATTTGAGCTTTTGAAAGTACTTTTCTCTTAATTAACTGAAGAATTGTATTTTTTCAATTTTAGAACTTCTCTAATATTTCATGCAGTCAAATTCTGAGTTGGCTTACTTCAGATTTCAATTTGGCTCACACAATGACAAAATTATTTGAATCCTGTAGGAATCTCGCCTGGAGTATTCGAAAGAATGAGAGAAGCTTTTGAAATGAGATCTTTGTATCACCCAGCATGCCACTTGAGAACCCTAGACAGGGTCAGGGTATCCACTTGTGTTGGAAGTCGAGTAGAGAGACATCCACATATCTACTCAACATCAATCGAAACAAGTCACAAGTACCTCTGTCTGTCTCTCTGTCTCCATGCGATATATTTATGAGACATTTTATATCTTTCATCTAAGTCTTTCCCATGTATAACTTTAAAATATAAGAAATGTACATACTCACAGTAATGTGAATTTCATGCAGCCCAGCAATTAATATGCATAGACAGAAAAGATACATGGAAAGGAAAACATTATTTTATGCATGCATTTCCATTTCCACTCCTTGGAATATTAAGGTTAGCCTTCTAGACTATGCACACGAAACTTTCTTGCTCTCTGGTGATTCTAATTCGGTTCGCATCAGGGGGTCTGGTTATGCCAGTGACATTAGATTTGATTTTCCCTTCTTGCCCCTACTATCCCGTTCTAACTCTAGCGTAAATAATAAACTTTGCTTTCCATGAACACACATTTTCTTTGATAATGCTAAAAAATTCTCGAGCCTATGATTTTGTCTGCATAGGTACATAAGTATACCATTTGCCTTAATGCGAGGTTCCTAGTAGATATGAGGTGTTGATACAAACAGAAATAATAACGTCTGTGAAATTGCATATTTAAATATACCATGCCAGAATATTACGTTCATAACTTTGCCTCTCATTTGAAAATGGATAGAAATGTGTTTTCGAACAAAGACATAAAAGCTTATTATGTTTATCTATACGATGTACCTAACTAATGTTTGAAATATTAAGGCCAGCTTAAGTTAAATATCGTAATGAAATGTACCTAAATTTCAACCATTCCTAAGCGTAAACGAAGGGTTTACACCTAAAAGCTACGAATGGTCATTATTAATTGTGAACATACTGCTCTAATATTGGAAATCGCTTACTATTGTTATAATATTCTTCCACTTATTCTCCCGGTTGAATGTACGAATGCACAAAAATATTCCAGTGTGGATTGATATCGAAATTCAATAATATTATGACTGGGATAAGTACTTGCGAATGCAATAAAAGTATCTGGCTGGCCATGCCCAGTAGTGAGTGTTAGAAAAGTTAGGGCTGAGCGCACAGTTCTAACACACGGCAATTCTCACGGGGACTCACATTAATGTGCGAGAGAGCAAAAGGGTTTCGATTTTTTAGTTAGTTTATGTGTTTGTCTCGGAGGATTTTCCATTGCATAAATTCATTGTGGCATGCAGAATAAATCAATGTTTTGTACCTACATACTTTATATAACAACAAAGCAAGCGAAAACAGAAGTGTCATACAATATAATACGTATAAATGCAGACTCAGACTTTATTACTACACTTTTCGATGCAAGTACAGATATACGTTCGTCATACATAAGTTATATAGAACAGTAACTATAAAAGTATACACATAAGCTTTGATATAAAAGATACCTATTAAGAATTGACGAAGAGTGAGTCGACAACAACATACTAGGAACATGCAAGAAGCTGCTCAGATGAGATCAACTCTAGCAACCACCCTCGTTTGTCAAGTCCTTAGGGATTTTTCCTAGATCCTGATTTGCATTATAAATCAGGTCGATCCATTATTTATACAAATCTAAATGCAACTTCGTATAGTAGTAGTGTAACTACGGAGGTGAAGAGGGTTTAGGTTGTTTGTGCATCCAAATAATTTTGTCCAAAATATTCATGATGGTGAGGATGGCAATAATAGTAGTTCTTTCTGTACATGACGATATAACGACAGAATTGAATTTCTGGAACGAGACGCAATTTAACTCCTTTTTTCAGGAGCTGAACAAAAAGTTTCATATGTATTTTAGCGGAACACCTCTTTGGAAGACAGGAATATTATTCGAATTTCAAATCAGTTATCATCAAAGCAATCAAAGTATATACTGTTATAACTGAAAACTATTTCCAACTTGTATGTAAATATTTACATTCCCTTATTGCGAACTGCTTCAGGACAGAACACAGAGATTTGCATCTCATGAAAAATTTGCACAGACTGAAGCCCATTAATCCCCTCAGGTCTTAACTTCAGTCATCCGTCATCGCTGCATAAAATATCAAGTTGGGCGCACTAGGAATTGAAATTGAAAATTAGATGTATGGTTCGGTCATCAACAAACTAAATCATAACAACAAAGTGGAGAGAGAGATTTTAGTTAACCCCAGTCATAGTAAGAGAATAATATGAGATGTCAAATGTCACTGTTGTGCCTACAATAGTACAATATCATTAAATTACTTCCGGAGGAGATATGCATATCACCATATTGTTTCGTCGATATAAAGGTGTTTTTATACGTGTATCAAATAAAGAGTAATGAAATTGAGATACAGTCGTACAGTAGACCATGCAGGGATGAGTAGAAATCTTCCATATGATTAATAATTCCCCTATTTCTTTGATTAACAATTCTTTCATACAAGTACATCTCGCCTACACGGTAGTCTCGTTAAATATGTATTTTAAAAATGGATTACAATGTTCATGTGTTTTAAGCACCCTTCTACGACAACTTTGACACATGAAAAGAATTCTCAGACATCAACGATGAATTTACGAATTAACCTATTTCTGTCAATCGACATCTACTTATTTCATTTTAATGTAGATATTAATTTTACACGATTTCATTTTTTAAATGACGGTTTATGTCTAATTACAAATATTGAAATGACAAAATGTTCCTGTTGCCAATAAGTGCACGACATCTTTAATTACTTGCAAAAACACAACGAAAATGAGTGCCTACTCTGCCTACCAGTGAAAGCACTAATTGTAAGCTATAGGAAATGAATGCCAACATTTGGTATTGAGTAATTAGTTTAAAAGCTTTCTCCGCAGGAAAATGAGTTAAGGCGATAATGAGAGCACACCTTAATTGTTGATCTTAATGAGCAGGAGATGCGGTCGGATAGTTTCTAAAGTAAAACTTGTGTCTGCTGCTGCTCCCACATTCCTGCTGTAGTACCTGAGACGCTCTAATGCATCGTTAGGGGAGAAGTTAAGAAAAGCCCCTGGTTTTAGTCTTAGATCAAAATGCGTAAAGCGAAAATAACGTAATAATAAAATATTATTATACAGATAGCTACTCGAGTTACATACCTTCATCAGTCTCTTAGGAAGCTCTGCTTATTGTGCACTCTGGATCTGAGGTAACGGATATGTTGCCTCCGAGATGTGGATTGTGGAGCAGGGAACTTTTTCAAAATGTGAACTCATGCATTTTAATTAGGATTATCTTTTCTTTGCTCCTGTACTCAAGTCATTTTCTTCTCTCACTTGGCTGCATCTTGCCACAGTAAAGATTTCTCATCTTATCTTTGAAAGAGAGATATTCAAATTTTCCACATAGCTTTATTCACCGCTTTGAAAGTTGATGTTAAAAGTGTGCGGTGTTAACTGCGTATTTTTGATAGTCAACACTGGTTTTCCCCTCGGACATATTCTCTATGTATACTGACTGTGACTTAAATATAAAAACGGGTTCAGAAATAGTGAGACAGAAACTGTGAGGATCAATGAGAATAGTCAAGCAACTTGTGTGGTGTGGGGAGAATCCTCTTCAAAAGGATCAGCTAGCTTTTCTCAAGTTTCCCTTTGCAGTGGCATCAGTAAGTAACCGAAACAGAAAGTCAGTCGAATCAACTTTCTTTCTCTCTCATACTACACGGATGGAAAATACATCCATGTAGGTACGATGTCTGAGTTTATACTTAAAACTACAGTATCTTCCTGTTGTGTCGGTGCAAGTCAACTTCAGCATGACGCTCCCTACTGTCCCTACCTATCTTTACAAATGCCATACATGTGTCAGTTATCTCATCTCATATTCTGATATGCACTCAAAATATTCCTGAATATTATTAAACACAAGAAGTGTTTCACTTGTAACTGGTAACATTTCGGGTAACACTAACACAACATTTTCAGAAAGTTACAAACCTACCTATCTCAAATTGACTGGCATTACATGATATCATGACATGTATGTGTGTACAACTTCAATGAGAAATTGCAGATAAAATATTTCATAAAATATATGCACTACAGTTGGAATATATACGTAAATGTATATCTAACTGTAGAATTTTGGAAAATGATTATGATCATTTTATTTCAAAGTTGTAAAAGCAGGTGATTATAGCATAATTAAAAATTATTGATAAATGCTGTCTGCTGGTGCAATCTTGGAAAGTCTTTGCAAGCTACACAATTCATTCCTGCTTTGGTATCTTTCCATGACTAGAATGCTTGTTTTCTGAGAGGGATGCACTGTATACACAGAGAGTGTTCAAACTTAACTTTTGTGTCAATAACAAGGGTGTTTCAGTAATTTCCCCCTTCTCTCCGCTTCTGGGTAAAATACCTGAAAAGGGGATAATGTACCGTTTGCCAACTCTTTTGTTGTGACTCTTGTCATTGTTTATGCACAGCAACGCTAAAGCAGAAGATCTGTAAATGCATAAATTTATTAAAGTTGGCGTATTTATAAATTTCAGGTAGGTATGTAAGTTTTAAATATTTACAAATAGGTGTATATATATATAGGTATTTATTTGATATTCCTTTGTGAGAAGAATCTATACGGTTGTGTAAAAAAGGAAAAATTTTTCTCACACAAATACATCAATACAAGATTTATTTGCTTTAGGTGCACGTACAACACCGTAATAATGTAATTTGGCAGCGAAAACATTGACTGAAGGTGTAATACATAATACATTATGTATCAGTTTGGATTCTGCATCAGCGTAACTCAATGTTAATAATGAATTCATATGGCGTACATGGAAATAGATAGAATGGCAGAATGTAATCATAATATCACACACTTCTAGAGTAGGAAGCATACTCATTATAAATATATGTGAGAATGCAATCCCAATTGTAATACATCTTTATAAAGGCAAACTCGTATTGTGTTGTTGCACTGGTGGAAGAATGCACATCCACCCTGTTTGCTACAGATGAGCTTTTTAGCTGTACAAAAGGTTTCGCTAAAGTTGAAATGGGAGTAGCGACCATTGTCATTCTGTTGAGTTTAAGTTTGTGAGAGAGATCAAGAGAGCTGAGCTCAAGTAGGGTGAAATCCTTGGGGAAAGGTAGACCAAAGTGAAAGTGGCAGTTAGCGAAAGGAAAGATGTCGGAGGAGAGAGAAATGTGAGAGTTGAGTAGAATCGAGATGTGAGATGAGAATAAGAAGAAAGAAAGTGAGAGAACATATGTAAGATCCCATCTTGGTCACATAGTCACCATTTTTCAACCTGCCTTGGAACAATGCCCATTCCACCATTGCGTACTAAGTCAGTTTTGTCTAGATTTCGTATTCTGATGCCAGTGGGAACGAAATTTATTGGATTTTCGATTTACCAGCAGTTTTTGTAAAGAAGGGATATTCCAATTTTCTCTACACATGCAAAGTTCAGATTAGATGTGAACCCGAATGTGGATGTAGGCGATCGAAACCTGAATTATTGCTATTTTGGCCGAATTCGGTGAGCCATTTTCCCCAAATTTGTTTATGACTTTAACTATTAAACAAGATGTAGGATTTAGACTTGACAATATACGAATATATTTTATTAATATTTCACTTTCATTTCGTTTCGCACTATAGGTATTTACCTATTTATTCCCTTACCTACCTTGTGTTTATACAATAATGTGTAGTATACATTTCGGTAAATACACCTATTTCACTTGAGGATTTGGAGGAAAGCATCAGTCAGTTATTACATTAGTTTTTACCGGTCATACAGTTATACCTATCAGATTTTACAGATGTTGTAACATATAGCGCAAAGCATTACAAAAACGTCTGGCCTGAGTCGCTGGGATTAACTTAGATTGGCTTCTATCATTTTTCTTGCTTCTTTCAGATCCCAACTAATCAAATACCACCCTCGTTTTCAGACACAAGATTATTACCAGCTACACGATCGAAGATGAATTTCTTAATGTAATTTTGTTGCCTCGTTTTGGAAATTGCATTTGTCATATGATAAACACATTTTTGAGATTTCAGTCACAAAATTGTAAAATTTGTATTATAGTAGGTATGTCAGATTGTTTATTACATAACAGTTTCAGGAAGGAGAAAATGATTCTGTTATTTTGTATATGAGGATAAATTGTGTACATCTACAAACAATTTAAAACCTGAAACACTGTAATATCTGACATAAGCTTAAGTGCGTATTGTGTACTCAAGTCTTTATGTTTATGTCATTTGAGCAGGCATTGTATTTTTAACACTTACTATTTCTGGTTAGGCATTTTCCATTTAATATATCACGCGTTCGAGATTGTTTTCCTACTTTGCTTGTCATATTCAGTTACAGTGCCCCCAAACGAACGAGTACAACTTCAATAGCTAACTGGAACGAATGTGTACATTTATGTATATGTATCGTTCGTATTCATTGTATCGTTAAGCCCAAAAAAACATTAGAAGGAAGCTGGAGACAAGAATTTTGCATCACACTCAATTTCCGCAGCATTAAATATGTCCACGGATCTGCCGCATAATCTGGTGAAAGCGAGTGTAGTGTATATGTACGATTATTATTTCGCCTTTCGAGAAAGATTCATAAGGGAGAATAGAAAACAAGCTTGTTTTCCACAGTGTCAACCGCCACACGAGAAGCAATAACAGAGACAGGAGAGTGTATGTGTGAGGAAAATTCAGGACAGTAACTGCAACTGCCAACAGCCAGTGGAGGACTTATTGTTAGATATTATAGCAGTTGAGGTTGAGAAATAAACCCGAGGATTTTCTTAGTGATCCCGGGAGCTTTACTGTTAGTGTAGGAGCTCCGCTCATTTTTTAGATCGGGAAATCAGCGGGTGTTCTTCCAATTATCTCTCCAACTTCCATTTCTTCTCCCCATACATTATTCTCGATGTTGCTACGCTCTTCTTCCTGAATTGTTTGTCATAGACAGAAAATGGCTACACACAAAAATCACTAGGTCTATTTTTGCAACAAGGACGATCGAAACTAAAAGTAGCACAGGCTTACAGTGCAAATACAACCGCTGTGTTCAAGGACAGAAGAATTTACAATCACCTAGTAAATACTTCCAAAGGGCACAGAACGGAAGTGGTAATTTTTTAAATACACCTTAGGTATGATCTCTCGGGCTCTTAAATCGATTGAACAGTTACCTAAACTTAGACTGAAAGTATTTCCCATGTCAGTAATTTGTAAAGCAAATTTAAAAGTGACGGCACTAGTAATAAGAAATAATTTTGTACTGGAGTAATTTCCTGCCAGCGTGTCATACTATAAGTTTAATTTTACTCCTTTTCATTTTCTACTTCTTATTTGCTTTCCTAATTTTCATCATGATTCGATCTAATCTAATGGATGAGTCAGTCACGAGCAGAAACACGGAGAGAGAAATGTAAAGGCAAATTATTCTGTCTCCAGGCTACATCATCGTGTAGAATCCCGACTGAAATGCCTAACAAAACTAAACTACCAATTTCCTCTTAGTGAACCAACCGCTTGTGTTTGGGTTGGGTCGTGAGCTGTGAAAGGGAAAGAGAAAGAAGAGTTCGATAAGGCCTTGGGCTTTCTATTCTCTATCTCTCTCTCTCTCCGTATACAGACTACTCTTGGCTTGGCAAGTTAAAATAAAGTTCGGGCAAGGTTTGGTTTGCTTTGGCTGACTAAACTAAAGCCGCACACACACATAATACAACCAAACACATCACACCACACCGCAGTTGTAGTAGCTTACCAAAATATATTTAGTTTGCGACACATAATTTAGAATTCGATTCATTCCCTTCTGCAGTCAGTATACAGGAGTGGCAAAACCAATGGAATATTGAACGACACAAGGCAACAGAGACACCACGGGATAACTAACTAATTAGTGTTCCAATTTCAAAACTAATTCTGGTAATACGCATCTAGCCACGTAGAGAGAGAGAGATGTGATGAGATGAGTCAAACCAAAATTCCTTCCGTCACTACCACTACTACACTTTTCATGGGAAATACTAAATACATAGTACACAAAAGCACAATACAAAATAATATACAAGGGACGGTAGAAACCAATATCACATTAGATGAGTCAACACACGAATCACGATATATCTGAGTGAGGTAAATGAATATATCTGTCCATATCGTAGGACGATGTGCCGATTGCCAGCGATTAGGTACACGTCTATTTGCAAAATAAATTTTGTCATCCCAATGAGAATCTATACGTACGCTTGTAAATTGTCGTACTGCCGTTATTAGTTTGTTTAGTAAATTAATTTCATCCAAACCTGGGAGTAACTAAATTAATCGACGAGCGTATACTGTATATCTGTATACACATTGAATGTTAAAAGCAGCAGGCTTTGGAAAGTAATTTACAGCAGATCTTCTAATGCAGAATCTCTCTGGAGTTTTCTTTTCCCATGAATGCGTAGTCATAAGTTCATTCGAGACGTATACAAATACGAGTCAACAGGGCTTATCCAATTTTTCCGAACCGTTTTATAAAATATTTATTAGGTACCTTAACTATCTACCTATTACCTAAGGTTATGTTGTTAAAATACAAAAACAAAACGTAACAATAATTTCAACATGGCGTATCAAATATTTTACAAAAAATTAATTGCATAATTTATTTATATTTAAAATGCTTACATAGTAGAAACTACTCTCCATTGCATAGGAAATACATGCATGATACTACCTTATTGCCGAGATGATTGATTGAATACTAAATATATTACTTACTTAAAATTTTGTGTTTCACTGACAGTTTATATTTAAGTGTTATAGCATTTTCAGATCTACTGAATAAGAACACTGAAAAAGAATTCGTATAGCAAAAATCATAAAAGTGTCACTGTCAACGACACATGAGTTAAACAATTTCTGCATCATAGTGCTGAGACAGGTTCTGACTTACAAATATTGTGAAAATATCGTCGTAACTTTCCCCTTATATAAGTAAATTAAATATAATAGGACAGAAATTGTCCATATCATTTAGAGTAGTATTGTGTAAATGTAATTTTCGTATTATATGTCCAGATATGGACTATACAATGTTTGAAATATGTAATATGTGGCCAATCAATATGTGGTATGTGCAACATAATATACGGAACGCATTTCGTGACCAGATCTCCTGTCACGCTATAATTACACTCTCCGTATACGATGATAAATATTCTGGTAATAATATGCATTCGAGTCGGTCTACCTTGATTAATGTGACATAGAAATACGAAATATATTACAAGCTAAGTGTTACTCAAACCGTGGCCTTTCTTTGAATCTAATTTGGTACCTACACTTATTTTGCCTTTCCATGAATTTTCCGTGTCCTTAAAAGTTTCATGCAAGTTGTAACCTGTCATATGCGTTCTACGTAATGTAACATCATACACATCACACAATACAGTGACAAAATTTTACATACAATTTGATACTTATAGCATCATTATTAGTTATAAACTTGTCAGTAACAATCAAATAAGTACAATCGACACAAAATTGACCCCTACTTTAATAATATTGTGGTTACCTATAACTAAACAGTCTGGGATTATCGTTACCTATACAATATAGTAGCTGTTAGACTCTGAGACATTCTACAAAACAAACAGGTTCAGCATAACCAAGAATAAAAATGCGTCATGGAAGTAGTGTGAGATGTTTTCAATATACCAAACCTTTAAAATATGTATGTATGCAAACACTTTTATATAAATGAATACATGCCACAGGGCAGCAAACAACAATATGTAATGTTTACATAATGGGCAAGTGAAATATAAGTAGAGGTACCCCAACTGGCACTTCATGTAGGATTCAGAATTGCAAATACGGTTAATATCATATGTTGCGTACGAGAAAATAGACATTGCGTGTGCACAGAATGAATTTGTGTGTGTAGTCACTTTCTTATGTGGTACAAAATAACAAAGCCTGTAACACAGCACTAAATGATTCAGAGCCATCAGAGCCCATGCAAATATCTATTAAATTCACATCGTGATACTATTTCGATACATATAGGTAACTATTTTGCGGTAGGTATCTTTTCTTTCTCATTTCCCCTTGTTTCTCACCTATTTAAACGGACTTTGTAATCATTCTTTTGCGAATTATAAATAATTCTACGAAATTACGTGACATTAATCGTTTTTGGAATATGAAATTGAGAATTGTGGCATTGTACATTCACGTTAACGATGAGAACAGTGATATTCTCCATCGATATGTGAAAACATAATATTTAGAGTCAAAGTCACATTTAGTTTTCTTGGAACTATACCTGAGAAATAATAACTTCGTTGAAGAGCCATTCGAACTCTGACATATACAAAGAGTATATACTTATGAATACATGCAGACGTGTTTCTGTGTTCCATATATAGAAGGTAGTCATAATGCCTGGATCTATCGAGCGAATGTAGTCCATTTCCACAATAGTATTGCTGTACACACACCAAACATTTCTTTTTGCCTCGTCTTGCCCTTTCTACTTTACTCCCCACCATTGCTACTCCTATGCCGACTACTACTCCTATTAACTATAACCACACAGAGATTTGAACAAAGCAATATAATAGAAAGACTGCTCACTATCTTTATATCTGCGTGTCATGTCGTGTGTCGTTCCCATAAGAGTAGGGAAAGAGAATGTACTTTATTTTACCTTTACTTTCATTTCCTCTTTGAGCCCTCTCTCTTAGTCTAAGTACTTGCACACGGTCAGACCAGCGTGCGCCCATTCATTTGCTCTCCCAACGATTTTTAACCGGTGGAGTTGCCCATGGAGTAATAAAGCACACAAAATATCAAAGAAAGCATGCCAAGTACGTTAAGTAAGAGCAATCACAAATGCGTATATAATAATAAGCAGCACGTAGTAAAAGCACATATAGGGAAGGGGCTAGAGGTCTACCTGGATATCCCTGTTGTTATGTTGCTAAGAAAACTTGGCAAATGTGAAATCTATAACAAAGGACAAAGAAAGGTTCAATTTACGCTAGGAGTATTTCTGTACTTGGGATATTACACATGCTACTACTATTATATGCACGTCATTGTTGGTCGCTCACGATTGATTCATGTTTCCAACGAAGGTTTACCTTTACATGGTACTTCGCTTGCCGTGTAACTGCCACGGACTAAAATGTGCATGGGTATACATTCACAGGCCTACTTTTTCACTTTCTCGATCGATGTGTACTTTACTGTGCTAAGGTAGGGTTCAATATTTAACCGGACTCGTATGATTGTAAGTGGTGAATGTGTGTTTGCACGATCGTTGAAAATATATCATTCTTATTTCTTTCGTAGCTTTTTAGAACATTTCCCCTGCATAGTATATCATACACACACTATGCTCTTCAAAATACATATATGTACATTGCACAACTCAAAATCAATTTGTAATTATTCTTACAATGATTAAGTTACACCGTGATTTACCTCCACGAATCTGCAGTAATACTTTTCATAGAATATTATTATACCCAGAGGAGGAGGATTTCACGGTCGTGAAGCTACACTGACTGACGGAATTAGGACAGTCTAAGATTATGATGTGGATAGAAAATTAAGTAATTTAAATCTGCATTCTTTTCATCGCCCTATATTTTTTAACAATTGTGTCGATAATTCCATTTCTGTAGTGGAATGAGACAGATGATGCATTTGAAAAGCTTAAAGTGAGTAAAGTCGCCGCATCTTGTATAGTTGCATAAGTAGTGTAGGTATTTATTATTTATGTAGTTAGTTTTATTACCCTGTATTGTGTAAATTGATTGTACATGTGAAACAACGGTTGCTGCTAGGTTGTGTATGTATTTCCTTTTGATTTATACTTTTGATATTGGGTTACTTCCCAAAATAGAAATGTAAAGTAGCTTTTATCTATTTAGACTCTGTTTCGTTTGTCTTTTCCATTGTAAAATGTATTCTGGGTGTTGAATGACACAAGATTAATTGCTGTCGTTTGTTTGTATTGTTTTATAGGGTGATTGAGTAGTGGGATTGATTGGGAGCAAATCAGAGAGACAGTCTTAACAGAAAGAAGTGAAGGATGGGGACATAACACATCAAGCAGCATCCGTTGTTACGGCAAAAACTGTCTCCTTGTTCTCAAAGTCAAAACCAGAAAGCTTATAAGAGCTTTTCAATCAAGACAATTTATAATTCTAACTTTCCTTGTCTACAACAACCGTCACCCAATTTGCTACGTCACCATCATAGTCATCTTCGTATGTGAAATGCCTTCCACGAAGCGAAGATTACCACTAGATCTACTTTTGAGTGACAAGGAAAATCAGCACTGCGAGCAAGAAGAAAGAGCTCCATTAAATCAACTAATGGCAGTGCAAGCTCTAAGCTTCTGACTCAGAGTAACTATAACTGAATGAAGATTGGAAAATAAAGAATTACCTAGTTCGTGTTCTTCTTGTTGTGAAAACATCGGAAGAACTACTCACTACAGACAAATAGAATACAGCCAATCAGTAAAGAACACAACTTCTAATCGGATTATACTTTTCGTCAAAACAAACAGATGAAAACAGGTACTATTTAATACTTGAGCATTTTTTTTAGTTTGTTACAGTAGAAATTGTCCGCCCGAAGGTAGCTTTGTAGTTGTACATATTCATCTGGAAACGGGTAAACTTTGAATTAATAAAAGTTGTTACATATTACATAATAAGTAATAACCGTCTGTCTGGAAAAGAGTAATTTGAATTTTACAAACTTTTAGAATGTTACATCTCTTTATTCTGCAGATGTATGTACTATTACATATTAAAATGAGATATAATTTTTAGCCTATGCATAATATAGCACATGCAGCAGACTACATAAACCTAATAAAGATAACATTTTGCTCCATTTTTATGGACATGGGATGTGCAATGTAAAAATATTCGGAGGAAAAGCTTTAAAAGCATTACACTTTTATGTAAAGATAATATTGTAATGTGTCTGGGTTGCAATGGTATGAACGATGTAGAAAAGATGGGCTAAAGTGAAAGTAGGAAATTGCAACAAAATTAAATTATTTTCCCCCATTTCCAGACAAGACGTAAGTTTAACTTTTCATAGTTTACCTTTTCTCATGTTGAGTAGTACAACTCCATTGCCTGAGTCTGTATTGTCCGTGTGTGGAAGGACTGTAGTTCTGTATTTATTTTCTACCTTTGTGAAATGTTCATTCCACCCTCTCTCTCTCAGCTGAACAAAACAGAACGTTGGAGTAAATGTGGATATTTTATACGATTCTCTTTAGGGTTTGCCTAGCATCACATCTACATTCAAGAAAGATAGGAAAGCTATAAAAGCCACATGTAATGTAATGTGAGTACTCAGCGAGAATCCAGAATCGCAAGAGAAACCAAGACATGGAACCAACCCAGGGATTTTATACAACACTCTAACAACGTGACAACTTTGAAGCGACAGCAACGCATTTGCTCATTTCGGGTGATTCCCTGGAGAATTAGCGACAAGGAACCCTGCCGTAACGGTGAACGAAGCGAAACAGAATATCCCGTTCTTTCCAGTTTATTCCAATACAGCACGATACACCAGTAGAGATACTCAAAATACACCAAGGCACATTGCGTTGCATTTCCAACACATCAAAACCACTCGAATCCAATCAAATATCTAATTCCCCATTCCACGGAACGAAACAGGGCCACCGAAATATCTGCCGAGAAACTACATTGTTCTGTTGTGTCGATCAGCCCCGGAATTCCCTTCTGCTTTCCTATACTTTCACAACTTACTTCAACTTCACAAAAGAGGAAATCACTACCTACAATGACAACTACTATATACACTGTTGCGCCAAAGTTTTGAATTTTTTTCGTTTTCTCTGTGACTTGCTCCATTTACACCCGGAGAAAGGAAAGAGAAAATCCCTTTCAACCTCTTTGACAGAAAATATAAAAATATTTTAGAAAATTAAATAAAAATGCCTCGAATTCCAATATTGGGCCTGGAGGTGGCAGAGTTAAAAGATTTCATTCTTGTCAAGCTCGAGGATGAAAAGGCGCAAAGAAAGCTTGTCCTTGTGATAGTGGCGATTGCCCTGCTTTTAGATAATATGCTGTATATGGTCATCGTTCCTATTATCCCGGACTATTTACGGCGGCTGGGAACTTGGGAAACGCATGAAGAAGGGGGTTCAACAACAGCAGTTACTGAAGCCCCGAGAAACATGACTTTTACCAATCAAACGGGAACTTATTCGTATGTGGAGCCTCCGAAAATTTCTAAAAAGATTATCCAAGGTGTTATCGTGTACGAAGGCGAAGATCAAGCTATCGGAGTTTTATTTGCGTCCAAGGCCTTGATTCAGCTCATGATCAATCCATTTTCAGGAGCATTGATTGATCGAATAGGTTATGACAAACCAATGATGTTCGGATTGATGATCATGTTTCTCTCGACGTCCGTGTTTGCTGTAGGGAGCAGCTACAATGTACTCTTCTTTGCAAGAAGTCTACAAGGAGTTGGTTCAGCGTTTGCAGATACTTCCGGATTGGCTATGATCGCAGATCGCTACACAGAAGAGAATGAACGAACAAAAGCTCTCGGAATCGCATTGGCTTTCATATCATTTGGATGTCTCGTTGCCCCTCCGTTTGGCGGACTAATGTATGAATTTTTTGGGAAAGAAGTTCCTTTCCTTATTTTATCACTTTTGTGTCTAATGGATGCGATAATGCTTTGGCTGGTTATGAAACCAATAAAGAAACAACAAAAAGAGCAAGGAGTCCAAAGACCTCAAGGAACACCGATTTGGATTTTATTTATGGATCCGTACATAGCTGTCTGCTCCGGAGCTCTTATCATGGCAAACGTCTCTCTGGCATTTTTAGAACCAACAATATCTGTATGGATGATGGACACAATGCACGTGAGTCAGTGGGAACAAGGAATGATTTGGCTACCCGCCTTTATCCCGCACGTTCTGGGTGTCATCGTCACAGTCAAATTGGCAAAAGAATATCCTCAGTATCAGTATCTAATGGCTGCGGCAGGACTGGCTCTTGAAGGAGTGTGTTGTTTGATGGTTCCATTCGCAACCACCTACTGGGTGCTCATGATTCCAATTTCGGGCATTTGCTTCGGAATTGCCCTGATTGATACAGCTCTTTTGCCCACATTAGGCTACCTTGTAGATCTAAGATATGTATCCGTGTACGGAAGCATTTATGCTATCGCCGATATCTCGTATTCATTTGCTTACGCTTTCGGGCCTATTATCGCTGGGAGAGTGATGGAAACGATTGGCTTCATGGCTCTCAATATTGGAATTGCTGTAAGCAATTTAGCTTACGTGCCAGTTCTCCTTGTCTTAAGACATATCTACGATAAAGGCTTTCAAGACGAGGCCAATATTCTCATGAAAGATCCACCCGACAAACAATACCAAACTTACGCCATGCAAGACAGAAAAATCATTCCAGATCATAGTAAACATTACGGACGACTTGATGACGAGGACGATGACTACAATAATAGTATGAGCGGAGGTCATAGGGTCACTTTCCAGGAGACAAGTATGAGCTCCAATGGGCCTTCCAATCCGAACCAGTTTGCTTCTTGGCCTGACGAGGGTGGGGCACCAAGTGACGCAGCTCCCGTAGCTAATCCTTTTAAAGCTGCATCGGAAACTAACCCTTTCAGAGCCAATTAAAGCTGTGGGGATTAAAAGATTTATTTATACAGTCAATCGTTGATTAAAATAATTCCTACTCTGTAGTACTCTCTTTAGAAGTAGAAGTGAAACGTTACTTTTATGGGGCTATAGCAAAATTAGAGATATTCTCTTTTAGTCTATGATCTAATTATTTCCTAATTATCTACCAGTGTAAGGTTAGTCGATTTTTTACCACTAATACTAATACATTGGAATTTTCGTATGAGTTAAAGTTAAGTGCAAAATTGTAGCTACATACCTTATACCTTAATCTCTATGCAGAAAATTAGAATCTACTTATTGAGAATATTAGATGTAGTGTTAAGACACATGTAGTGTAATTAATATGACGAACAATTCAACGATGATTATGAAGCTTCAAAGCGTTTTTAACTCAATCAAAAATTACAGGTTTAGTATACATACTACTACAGACAAAGAGAGCGACGATGACCATAGTGTAATGGAATAATGTAAAGAAGAATGAACCCGAATATATTGGGAGTCTTAGTTTTTCTGTTGCAAAACTAGCTTGATAATCATTAGCTGTATTTACTTACATACTACAGATAGGTATACATACTAAATATACTAAAGAATTGCTTCTATAACAAAAGAACATTTTCAAATTAAATTCATCATTATCAATTAAAGTTATTTCAAGTTTTACATTGTATTTTATTGGTCATTTGATCTTTTTTGTTGAGTTTCATCTCAACAAAGACTTTTATTTATATACGATATGACTTCATTAACACAAATTAATAAAGGTAGGATTAAGCTAAGGATTATTACTATAAAGTAAGAAACCATAATGAAATAATACAACTATACAAAATACTACAATATAAGGATAATACACTTCGAAAAGGATTTTTACTAAATGTAAAATCCAATTTGGCTGTGGCATGGATGGATAATACTTAACAAAGGTGCGCTAATAGGTTAAGGATCTATTAATAATAATATTCTACTTTTATTAGTCAAATATTTATTTTATTAGCAAAATTTACGCTTCACGGATTCGATTGCGTAGAACAATTTTAGAACTAGGAAAACTTTTACTTTAGTTAACTTGGTAGGTCGTTATCTTTTTTGTCCATAGAAATTTTAGATAGGATAATTAGCAATTTTTAATTTTTTAACAGTTTGAATTTTTGTTAGAACAGTTTGTAGATGTTTTCTTTGATTACTTATTGACAACATTTTTGAAGAAATAGCATTGCTCATAGATTTGTTTAAACAAACTATCTTCTAAGTACTGAATTACTTATACTACATAAAGCGTACCGTGTATTAATTATAAGGATTAATGATAAGAAATATTAAGTTAGGTATATGTACTTTATTGTACTATAGGATACAAATTAAAATATCATGATCATGTTATTCTACAACTACTATGTCTATACTAAGTATATAGCAAAACTCATTTAAGAACAAAGTATTAATTATAAGAGAATACATCATATTATACGATGAAACGTATCAACCAAGACTCATACATATCAATTGTATCATAAATAGTTCCACTGTATCACACTTTGGACTACTTTATCAAATATCTACGTAGTAATAAGTAAATCGTAAATATCAATCATATATGAAACAAACTCTACTGAATAAGGTAGGATAATTGTACATAATATTAATACTACCTAAAAATCTACAATTAAGGCAAATTATTTAATAAGGGTCTGTCTCTCGTTCCATATCATTGGAGCCTTTGAATATGCAGCACAGAATCACAAAAATGATCTCACATATCAGCCTTGACTTCACCAAAGAGTTTTAATTCTGTAAAGTGTTCCGTGTGCTTTATTCATCATAATGGTGCAGGGGATGCATGCAGAACGAACTCCTTCTGGTGTCATGTCATGAGCAATTGTAAAAAGCAGTAGAATTTAGATAAAATTACTATATAGGTAGGTTATATATATATATAGTAAGATTGTACAAATTCAATCTAGAATATTTATCCATGCAAAATGACGACAAAGTAAATAGCATGCTTATTTCCAATTTTTTGCTTAGGTATTTACAAAACTGTAGTTGCAATATTAATCACTAATCAGTTTTGACTTTCAAATTCAATATTCGGGAGACTTGAGTCAATCGTATTTGTAATGAAAAAAGTTCAATTTTTTTCAATTGTATTTTTGTTCCATAATGATTTGATTGCTATTACTAACTGATTTAACGCTATTATATATTAAGTATGTGCGTGAAATATTGTTAAGAAACTTTATATCAGGTAGGATTTTTTCTTTCCATAAGTTCTCATTGAATTTTTACCACTATAAACCGCTAAGGGTGATAGTTTTGAACTATATGAAACTCTGAAAGAATAGAATGAAATTTCGCTAGTTAAACTCTTGTTGCAAGGTTGCTTAGTCTATCTACATGTATATTCCGAAGTACTATATATTTTCCTGAAAAGTAGGTGTAGAAGGTATGTTAGTGTAAAAATACTACAACTAGACTAGTGTAAATTTAGGTATAAGTGAAATTATAATAGTATAAGTTCGTTATTCTCAATATTCACAACATATCTAACAATATTGTAACAAAATAGTCAAGCTAGGAAAATTGCTGTAGGTATATCTACGGACATTGCATAATATAATATCTATAGGAATCTGTATGTATAACTAATCAATAAGAAAGAGTTATATTATAGGTATGGGTTTAAAATATATAATGTACCAGTACATAATATGATTTGTATTGTATTACATGATTAATTATTAATTACTTAAGACTCGGTTCTTATCAAAGCGATGAACTGACTTATGCTAGCAAACCAAAAATTGTATCGTCTCTATCCTATCATCTCGCGACATCCGATATTCCTGTAATATTCGAATCATGGGAAAGATATATAGAAGACTGTATGCACTGTACATACATAAATAGTTGTAACAAATGTGTTTAAGATTATAAACCATATCGTGTATAAAAAAACTATCGTACTTATGTAAACTTAAAATTTAAACGTATACTTAAACATTAAGAGCAAAGAGTACTCACAGTAAAACATAAGATGTAATTAGCAATAAAATTGATGTAGATAAAATGTAAATGGATATAGCAGCTAATGGTTTGTTGACAACTTACTTTCACCTGCAACTACCTGAACATAGCATTCGCATTTAAACAACGACATGGAGAATTCAGTTACACCATTTTACATTCAACTTCCTCGTTTGCTTTTAATATAAGTAGAATTCTGTCTATATATGTTTAATATACCTATATGTATCTATAACTTCTTAAACTCAATCTACTATGTTACGAAATGATTCTATTAATTTATTTGCAACTTGCGAAGTCGTTGAACTTCTGGTTAGTTGACAGCATTGTCGTTTAATATTGTAGAAATGCAAATACTAAAGTTAATATTACAAATTAACATATAAATGGATAGTTTCATGAGTAGTGTAAGGATCGGGAAACCAACTGATTCTACTAATGTTTACAAGTAACGAGTTTAATCTTACATAACTAATATAATGTACATAATATAAAAATAGTGTAAATCTGCAGTCTTTTAGACTCAGGCAGTTGCGAGTGTTCAATCTAGTCATTTGTGTAACATAATGTAGTACGTCTACTGTAACTCTAACCATGATAAATTTAAATAAAGGAGTCTATTCAAGTTTAATGTATATCCAATTATTTCCTCCTTCTTCTTTATTTATATATAAACATTCTTCTAGTAGTATCTTGGTTTTGACCTTCTCTCAAGTTGTGTGTATCTATTCACGTATTTGTAAAAATAAAGTAGGTATCCTAAATTTATGCATTCCTATGTCATTGTCATATATATGTAACATGTGAATTGCGTATCAAGTGTCATCATTATCTACATTTTATAAGTATATCTGTATCTATATACGTAGTGTATGTACCATTGTATATTTACATTTCTTATTTTACTATAATTGAGGTTGAGTCGATGTTATATGATGAAACGTAAGCGATATAGTCAATTACCGAAGCTTTAACTTGAGGTATATAGCGATTACATAACTGAAAAGGCAATGTTATCGAGCACGTGGTTACTATATAATGTTATTGTACTTTGTATTTGTTTGTAGACTTTTTTCCTTCTTAATGAATGAGTAAGATTGTATTTCTATAGAAAGTGAATTGAAAACATGTGTACTATTCGCAAGTTGTCGTCATCGTCCGTGCGTGGTGTGTTGGTGAAATTCGTATCGTAATCGTAAGGTTCATCTGTATAAACTGTAGCCGAACTACACCCACTCACTTCCATATTATTACTACTATACTGACACAGTCAATCAAAACAATTCATTCCAGGAATTATGTTTTCATATTTATTCATTTCGTGATAAGTACTTTTTAAGTATTGTATGAATTCAATTAACTCGGAGGGACTGTTACCTAATTAATGTATTTAATCATTATATACATTCTTCGTATGTAGTACTATCTGTATTTGGTGAAAGTGAATGAAGTGAAAAAACGTTTACTGCATACTTCTGTTAGTTCAAGCGTAATGGAAATTATGACGAAACTATTAGTTAAGATTCGATCGCCGGAATTATAAATACTACACTACTGATGTAGTAAGAAGATAGAAAATTTTACTTGTAATAAAATGAAAGCGCATGCTATAACATCGATTGTGGGTGGTGGTGGCGATGATTATGATGACAATCCCGCGATTGTGGGAATTTAATAAGCAATAACAATAAATAAAGAACAGAATGTCAAAGAAATCCTGTCTCAAAATCAATTATTCATTCTGGCACATGCCTTTCTAACAAAACGTGACACATGGTAAAAGAAAAAAATCATATCAATCAATATGTCTTGCATACAAATTTGTGCATTTAGCACAATGGAGGTATAACTAGTTACATGTGTTGTGAATTTTGCAATAATCTGTCAAATTTCATGCGAAATCCAAGAGTTAAAAAGCTTAATGGAGAAGGCCTTATCTTATCTGTAGCATTATTATCTGTTTCTGCAGTAATTAAAGTTGCTATAAACGTACATCGTGTGGTGATTACGTTCTAAGCACCCCATGGTGGAAGCCCGTAATTACATTACATGGTTCCGTATACATAGGACGCACACCCAAGAACGAACGTACCCTATTTCAACATTTATTATTACAGCAACACATTATTCCTGAATAAACTTTCACCATAAAATAATTTATCTCTACCTAACAAAACTAGTAAGCCTTTCCTGTCATAATTCTCTTATTCTCTTTGTGTGCAGACATAATAATCACGCCTTTGTATTCCGACAGCGCCGTGTGCACGACGTAATAAGGAGTATTCATTCATGAGGTTACTAACTACACTTAACCGGCCCGTTTGTATTCCACCGATCTTATATTATTATATGACATTCGCGTTAATAACTGCATACATACACATGGAATACTGCTACATATGGGAATTACTACCAAGATGAGTTTTACTTAATAAAGAAAGTCTATTCTCGCAAAAGAGCATCACATCATGTTCCAGTCATTCATGTCTTATATAGATGCTCACACACTGTGAGTCTCCATGCTACCAACAATAAGTATAATGAAATGCACCCTAAAGTAAATATAAGTATAAAGGTGGGATCTACTATACCATGCCCGTTCTTCTCCCTTTTCCTCTTTACCACCCTGTCAGTCAGCTATCTGGAGTTGTGTATGTAGTTCATCCTGGTATTCTTCATCCCTACAGATATTTAATAGCCAGAATAATATTATACTGTAGAAGTTTCATCCTTGTAACAGACTCTAGGAGCGAAGCCAATCTAAAGCCGCACATTCATAATAACTGCGTATGGGAACCGAACTGCGAGTGCAAGAATTATAAACAGGGAGTTTCGATGAATAGAAAGAGGTAGAGATGGAGAATATTTTAGTAGGAGAACACTTTTGATGTTGCTATATACCACAATATTATGACTTGCACTTCACACCTAATGAAAACTAATGTGACAAGGAACAGACACATTGCTTCGTTTTACTCTTTCGCTCAGCATGAAACGAAGGATACGAAGGTATATAAATGATAAAAGCAAAAATAAAAACTTCTATAGCTTCTCTCTCTCTCTCTCGCTCTGGCTCTCAATGACTGACTCTTCTTCCCTGTTTCAATGTACATCTCAAATGAAATGACATCAAATGAGCATCCCAGTCTAGTCAGTCATATTTCAGACTTCGCCAAAAGCAAAATGAGTGGTACGTGTATTCTATAACATTAACAGTGTACATGCATGCAGAATGTATGAAGCTGTAACACTTACTATCATATCATATGCATTACTGTGCATGCATAGGACGGGCAAGATGGTTGCATAGGTTTCGACTCTTTTGACTGCCCGTTTTACCGGATGCCGGAAATTTCCATTGAGGTTATGATAATATTTAAATTCCTCAAATCACCGAAATGCTTGTACCTGTTTCATTTTTAAAATAAATAAATAAATAATAATAAATACCCTCCGAATGAAAGAAGAGAACAAGAAGTTACGAAACCTACTTTTTCATCAAACATACCTACTAAATCCGTATTATAAATCGGGACAATCGGGAGTTGTGTTGCAAAAAGTTTTAAATAATGGTTATTATTTGCAGTTAGAATTTAAACACCAAGGTTAATAATTTACTGAAGAAATTTTTACTCCTCCCAATATACTGTAGGTTCATGTGTCCCAACATCTGTTATGAGCTTTTTTGAAATATTTTTTTTAGATTAGTGAGATGTTTATAATAATTGCAAACTGACGATTGTAGTCATGAAATGAAGTGTCGTCTGGTCTTTGGCTCAAATATGAAAACAATAATTCTGGAACCCGTCAGACCACTTAGACGATCTAGGAGCGCTACATGTGGGAATCATCTAAGGGAAGAGAAATGGGGAGAGGAGCCGAGTGGTTCAAAGAGTAATTCTAGAATGAAAAGCAAGGGCTGACTATTTGCATATTAGATATTTATGGAAATTAATGGCTTTTCTTCCCTCGGCATTCATAAACCATTTTTATTTATTCAGAAAGGCCTTTGATGCATTATTTTACCTCAGTGCATTTCGTGTATATACAAAATTCATGCAAGTGCCTATTATAGCTCTTGTTTCTATTTGTGTGTTACCTACAACCATTCTACGTTTGTACTCAAGCAGCTTAGCAGTATTCAGTCATGTCTGTAATACACAAAAAACAGTATTTTTGTATTTATAAAGTGACACAAAGTACCTAAACTACCTACATACTACTACTTTTTATTAGGTAATGTTATAAAAAGTTTTTATACATTAGTGTAATATGTTTGAACAATATTTTCTACTCAGGAAAGGTAAGATAAGTGGTAAGACCTAGTTTAGTTGTAAAAGAAAGAAGTACATACTACATAGTTTGTCTTGGTGTATCAGTTTTGCACATTACACTATTACAGTTAAATGAAAATACAAGACACAAACGCAGCCTACTTTCTAGCTGTCAAATACTTTTATTCGCGTAACTTGTCAGCTATAATTTTTACTTCGCACACACACTTGCGCATATACTACCTGTAAATTGTAGCATCTGTTTTGAGTTGACAACTTCATAAAATATTACTGAGCTTATCTTCAAGCATCTGGCTTTTCTATTTACGTATATTAATTTCTAGACTTATATTCAGCCCATCAATGCCATGTGGGACGAATATTCTGTAGTGTTTACGTTTTTTCATTGACGCTGATTGGCATAGTGCTTGCGTTGCATTTCGCAATTATTTATTGATAATATTTCACTGTGTGGGTGTGATTGTATGCGTTTTGGCATTTCTGTAGTATCTGTAGTAGTATTCTCAAACTGCAAATTATGTAATAAGTTTGCAATGCAGGTGTTTCTGGGCTATAAAGACGTATTTTTACTTTTACATTGACAACTACATGTTAAAAATGGTGACATTCTACATAACACACCCTGATAATCGCAGTATTTGCAAAACTCCATTTCTTTACTTGTAATTTTGCAGTAGCTTGAGGTTGCTACTTGGTATTCATGAAGACTCTCTGCTACAGGGCAGTAAAATTTGGAATTGCGTACGCAGTGTAGTTATTCCGCCTATAATGATTACAAGTTGTATCATTGGTATCGCTGTAAATTTTATTGAATGCTGGAGGATAGAATTCTGTAATGTACTCGTGTACTCTGTAAGAAGGTAGATTAAGTCAGTAAAGACAATTTTAGAGGAAGTCTGTTCGCACAGGACGTTTGTAGGTTTCTGGTGGTGGAGGAACGACACTCAACTTGCTTAACTATGTGTATTACATGATTTGATAGGGTAAGGAAAAAGCAAGCCATAAGGCGCCCACAGAGAAAGTGTGGGTAATCGCTTGAATAGAATCCAAAAAGGCGTCTAATTTGCCGACTTATCTCTCTCACATCACAATGACTTGATTCCTCTATTCAAGGGGGATTCCAATCTACTCTCTGTGCAACTCTTCTTCCAACGATTCAACTATTTCAACTTACACCACACTTACACACATATGTAAGCTACTCACATAGGTATTATCCTATAAGGATTTACATGACGTATTATACAGCAGTTACATCACACTGTGATATTAGTAGAGTCTATAGCAAATATATTTACAATAAGACAGAGACAGTATATTTTTACATTGCTGGCTGCTCGAAATACTTTTACTGTAAGAGTTCACTCAATCTGTTCACACAATGTCTACGACCACACAAAGGAAAAGGGAAACCAGAAAAATCTCTTCTGATCTGTATCACCACCGGCATTAGCAGTATTTCCTTCGCGCATTCCATTCCTCATCATTCCGTTAACAGTCCCTCAACGCCCCAGCGACAATTATTTAGATTTTTACAACCAAATGGAATTTTCTGATGATTGCACATCTCTTTGTCATTACATACCCCCATAATACTTCTAAGTATGTAGGTAGTAGGTAGGTATATACATACTATAACTATTATTTTTTATTTATGTTTCTATGTATTATTGCAATTTTTAGTTTAGTCCTCAGGCAGTCTGCATATGTGCAATACAGTAAAACTCGATTTACTACACATTTCTAAATAATGAAGGATAAAAATCTATGTTCATTTGAATGTGGATCATAATTTGTAGCAGTTGTGGGTTTTGTGCGTAGTTTTTGATCATTCTTGGGCTACGGAGCATCAATAAAGACGAAAATCTAATCAAGGAAAGCGTCAGCAGAAAAAAGTGAGGGTGGTAGCTACGGAATATGGGATGGCGTGTTTTTCTCCACTCGTTCCAAATCCAAGGACACATATATACAAGGAAAGGTGTAATTAGATGACCGATCGTTCCATTGCTTTGGCCATTCTATGAAGTATTTGTCTTCTTTCCTCTCATTCTCGCTCCCCAACACATTTTTCCGTGTGGTAGTTAGCGAGTACAGTATTAACCAGTAGTATTGGCAAGGGAGTGAAGCACAATTTGTTATTTCTTGTCGTGCTGACTACGAACAAACTGAACACAGAACTTACTAAGCTCATGAAAACCGAAAGGCAATGAAATGTATAGAAAAGAAGCCGTTCTATGTGAGAATCTCATCTCTTTTTGGTATTAGGCAATAGCAAGCATCCGCCAACTCGAAAACACTTCAACCCTCCACAACCACCACCACGGCGAGTAGTAGAGATCCCAATTGCAACTAAATGAAAATGAGTCTCATCTCGTTCGTGTTCCTGCAGTATTAACTTGATATGTTTCTTTCCTTTTGGCTACACCGACAAATACATTTAACTATTGTAGGATTGAAGTAGACATTTAGTTACTACTTTTCATCTGTCCTTCCATTCATTCAGTTGACTTTAGTAGTCTGTCCGATTGCGAACTGCCCTTTTCTTTCTTCTCCCTTTCTCCATACACAAAAACAAGTCGAGTCAAATAAAAGTAAGTAATTTTAACGTATACTACGTGCACAAGAGTTGCATGAGAACAACCTTGCAGTACCTAGACCTACTAAGTAATAATACACTCTACTTTATCTAGCATAGACTCTACTTTTACACACTTTCACTATTGACATTGCATATCCTGCACATAAGACATATATAGAGACTGTAGAAGTACCTACGGAAAGTGTGGGGAAAGGAAACCAAAACCGCACTGCATACACAAGGGGAAAAGGAACAATACTGCTGAAGTCTTTATATAGGCATAACACACAATAATACACTTACAACCAACTGCAACTGGATGACTACTATATATCAGGCTGGCACTTAATAAGTTTCTGGTTTAACGTGGCTTATGCATATAATACTCTTTGTGCACATGTATAGTAAAGTGTATGTTCTGCCACTATTATTGTGTTAAGATACATCTTCTTGGGATTGTGAAAGAAAAAGCACTCGACTCAATAGTGAATGACTACTGTACTAATTTACTCTGGTTACAAATGGTGTTTTGTACAAAGATGTGTGTAGTGTAGAATGAAAGGCAGCAAACTGTAGTGCATTATGTACATTCAGCGTAGAGATACACATTGTACATTGTGTAAGTTGTGTAAGTAGAGAAAGAAAGATACGCAGACTGAATTGCGGATGAGATTAAATGAAAGTGAGACTAGAGTCCATTCGCTAACTGCTTAATCAGCTTCCCATGTCAACTTAACTTTCAGACGCGTCTCTTCCTTTCTAATCATTGTGTCAGCTGCCTCTTCTTCCTTCTCTGTGCCATAGTCATTTCTTCCTTTCTTTACACCCATAAATTCTATTAGACAGCCCACAAATTCCCAATTGTCTAGTAGATGTACTGTAAACTGTATTATACCAATAAATCTTCCAGATCGAAGTCAAACTCACCTATAGGGATGTGATATTACGGTATGGGAATGAATTAATTTGAATATTTTTATCGTTGACTTGATGTCTCGTGATCTGGTTTTCTTGCAATGATTGCAAAGCAATTAAATAGCAACATTGTTATAATTGTTACACAATTAAGTAATTTTGGTGCATAGTGCTCATAAGGAAAATCTATGATAGTGCTTTAGTGAAATATATTTTGAATTTAAGTAATTTATAATTTTAAGTAGGTACCTATACCAATACACCATTGAAATGAAATTGCAATGCTTAAAATTTGATATTAATGATACTAATACAGATGGAAACATTTTGGAGTCTTTTTTTATTGTCTTTCCAATGCCATAATCAACATAATTTGGTGCCCCCCCCCCC
>JABASD010001194.1:0-45482 GCA_019776165.1 Pogonognathellus flavescens | reverse complement strand
TATTATTGCAACAATAAAATTTTTGACATCATCCTGCTCGCATTATCATAATCACATCCGTACTGCAGGTAATTTAGGTTTAGTTAGTTTAGTGTCTCAGACACTTCAATGAATGCTTATTAACTTCAAATGCAAATAAAATCGAAGTAAGCATTTTCTTTGGTGAACCGCTGTATCCTATCTGTAGGAAATTCCATTACTTACGACATGAGAATTGCTAGAAGCAAACATGACTATGACCAAACAGAATACAATAACTAAATATACGAGATGTTATTAAAACGTGAAAGGATCTAAAGAAAAGATACGTTAAATACACAGAAAATCATTTGAAAAATGTAGCTTATTTACCAGTTACCGTACCGCTATGTTTGTGATATACTAAATGATATACGTAGTAAATGTACTAAAAAATGAATATAATATTATTGCCTCCAGGCATAAACGCTCATGTTGCTACTACTGTAAATACTTCTATTGGACTAGCTATTATACAGCAGAGCTGTTGGTAGAGTACATTGTAATATTATTATTATTATTATCAANATGAAGAATATAATGCTGAATAATGTAGTTACCATAATACTGTTGCGGACCTATTTGTACCTGTGCATTATAAAGCGTAGCTATATAAAAAAATGCAACATTATAGAATTTGTGACTTAGAAGGAACTCGAAGCAGTATCTGATGTCTAATCTGATACGATATCATGAGATCAGCCTACATTAGAATGGTACGACTACAGAACTACATGGTGCACAATGAATAAAGCTTGAAGCGTCAAAAATTGAGTTGATCTAATATCCAATTGAGATCAAGCCTTTTAGACGTTCGAAGGATGAAGGAACAAACGAAACGAAATCAATAGATGATTATGCAGAATGCAAAATTGAAGATTAATAGATAGAGAGAGCCATCAATAAACGGGGAAAAGTGGTTCGGATAGTCAACACAATCTAATTAGGCTACTGCAGTGCATTCTTCCTATAAAGACCATTGTCTGTCGCTCGGGTTGCTACACTCGTTTGCTAATAAAGTAAATGGGAATGCAATACATACGTAATTCCTTTCTTGCCTTAACATATTAGCTGCTGATTAGCAGCAGACTCGCTATATCAACCCCAGAGATAGCCACTTTGCATTTAAGGCAACATTTAACGTCAGCAGCAACGAAAAGAGTTTCACAGTCTCACAACACAACAGCCCATGGCACAACACAGCCAACTTGACTGCTCTCCTCATTTGCATCCGTCACATATTTCATATTTATCGACAAACAGTCAATAAGCAAAGCGCTTTGAAATGTTCGTTCATATCTGAGCGTATCATCATCATCATTGCAGACACATATAGACGCTAAAGCATACACACACTACATACACACTATACGTGTACACACAGCAGAAATATTTACAAGTTATTGATACAATATTTCCTTTGATCGACCATAGATTATCGTATCTATTGACAGATCCCTAATGGTCTAATCTAACTAAACTGAAGCTAATTTGCATTTCATTGCAAACTGCACCTCCTCCTCCCTCGCCGAGTCGTGGAAGAACTTTCGGCAGTTTCAACAACTTCACACAGATCTCTGAGTACGGATGGATGAGACGAAACATTTTTCCTTCCCCTTTTCCACCCCAAAACCGCGCCTTCGTTAAGTTTCCCATTTTACATTACACATATCTCAAGAAATGCAAGTTTTTGATTGTGAGGCATCTCTACACAAGGGTAGTACCTACTTATTTGTTAAACGCTATGATTATTCTTGTTAGGTACCTAGTTTGGTAGATGAATGTAAAATATTTGGAATGGATGAATCGTTCCGTCAATTTGCAACCACTTTTGTAATTCAGATTGTATACACCTACTACAAGTACTTAATAAGTGCACGCTATTTCTAAATTACAACCGTGCATGAAGAATAAATAAGGTTTCCGTTTTCCAAATACCTTTCTCTCTTCTTCAATCATTGAATATTCATGGGGCAAATTGTACAAGTGTAGGAAGCATCTTATTGCAAACTACCAAATATTCATGGTAAATCTTTCCGCTTGTTTGGGATTGTTGATGAAGAGAAATTCATGAAAAGTGTTTTTCCATCAATTCTTAAGAAAATAAAAAAATTTTAACAGAAAGATACTAAAAGGAGATTATTGCGCTAGGTACTAATTTTGTTTTCAACAAATATTGTTCATTACTTCATTTATTACAGGTGTAAATTTTAAAGGGTATTATTGATGAAATTTTTGCATCTACTGCAAATAAGCCATAACTTAAAGAACCAATATCAATTGTAAAGATACTGGTTACGATTGTAAAGGCCATTTTTATTGGTCAAACTGTAGAAAAAATCGACACAGTAAACAATAAGTAACAGAGTATGCACAAATGTTGATTTTTTGAATAAAGACGACATAAGTGCATTGGTTTGTGAATTTAATGAAGATTACCATAAAAAGATTAATATTTGTACTGAGAGCAATATATTATTGGTTACATCGTACTGCATTTGTCGTGAATGACACCTTGTCAGTAATAACAAACTGATTGCAATCAAAAAAGCTACTAGGTACAGCTAATAATTATAATTCAGCAATTGAATGTTTTTTTTGTGACATGTCATATTATCAGTACGTGGCAAGCAATGCAGTAGCCGTAACAAAACGACAAAGGCGAATACGTTGAATGAAAAGGGTGAAAGGAAATTATTGCTTATTGATATTCACTGCTAAATACTTTACAAGTAATTACCTGTGAATAAATACATTACACATGTATTCGTACAGGCAATCGAAATGATTAATATTTTTTATTTCCTTGTATTATTACCATTACTTCTGTGTTCACATGTATATAGGGATAATTGCTATTTAGTAATCACGTACTAATCAGTAGTCATGATATCAAATGATATGCATTGATATTGATGCAGAGAGAGAGAGGGAGTATTATTACCATATATCTCTTTGATTATTCGTCAGTCGTTTTCTGTAATTGTTTGTGGGCACGTATAGGTACAGAAAGGTAGTACACGAACTTACACAAAACAATTAGTCAGGACATGTAAGATTTGATATTCAATCTGCATGTACACATTATGTACTCATATCTGACGGTATCTATTGAAAGCAAGTAATTTATCAAAGTCACAAGTTTTACTCATGAATATATTAAATATTTTATTTTATTTGCACACTGCCCTGCTGTATGCAGCAAGTTAGCACATGCATTTACCTGTTACTTATATAAATTAACACTGCCAATTGAATACGACTATTATTGTAAAGAGGTAAACCACATTTTCCTCGAAAAACCTAACGATTTTCCTACTTTCAATAATGGAAAGACACTTGTTTAACAAAAAATGCCTGTAGAGATAGCTACCAGCCACAATGGTAAAATATTTACGTAAGGAATGGTGAAGAAGTCTTTTTATTCATTACACTAACTCAAGTCTTGTTACAGAAAATTATTTTCGACTTTTGTTGCACCTATATAGTAATATTTTTATTTGAAGTGGTGGTGGTGTGTGTGTACTTGGAAAATAGAATTGTACTATGCAAGCAGTAAAAAACTAAGGTGTATCAAAGGATGTTCCGTGTAAAAGCAATAAATTATCAATCTATCTGTCAGATTGTTAAGAAGCAAGTAAATTAAATGAAAATAAAGTAGCTCAAGATTCACTTGTGTGCTGTGGTGATATTAGACGGGACAGACTCACTTGACTCACTGCATGGAAAATAATTTATAGAGCCGATTGATTGTTTAGATGAGCCATGGGGAGTCCAAATTCAATTAAACGCTTGTCGACTCTGTGAAATGTAAAGTGTGTTCTGTCTCATCTCTCTGTGTTCACTCCAATCGCCAACTATTTGTGTGAGAAGGAGCGTTTAGTGAGCACGACTGCATGTAAATACACTATTTACAAATAAGTCTAGAAAGATTTGCTCAGCATTTTATGTCATGAAGAACAAATGCATGTAAGTAGGTATTGTACTCGGGTATAAATATATAAGGAGTATTTTATTAGCTAAAGCTGTGCATGTAAAAATTTATAATGGACAGACGCAGGTAGGAAAGGGAAATGTCTTCTTTGCTTTGTTTTATATTGTAGTGGGTATAAATTTAATTTTAAATGTTTGGGTGTATTTACGTTATTGATTGAACTTATATTTGTTAGTATAGAATTCGTATGTAGGAATTCCAACATGTTGTTTTATAAATTATGTCGTGTTTGATGATTTTCTTCTTTGGATTTGATGAAGTGTGAGTAGTCCATAAATGCAAAGTAGAAAATTTAGCTATGACTCACACCACACGTAGTTGAGCATGTCATATCATACCATTTCCTAAATTATTTACATGAGTCAAAATTGAGTTAAGCTAATAAGACGAGTCTCGAGCTGAGCATTGCATTACTAATATTGAATTATTAGCTAAGGTTGTAAATTACAGAAAAATTACGTAGGAAGATACATACGAACGTGGTGAACAAAGCATTATTTTGAAGGTACACTACCTGAACTCGTATAATGCTATAGTCAATGATGTTGAAAAATGTTTCTAATGTACAAGCAGAATTTGAAGATGAAATGAGATGCTCTAACTCAAATTCTGGTTACAATGTCATGTTCAAGTCCAGTTCATTTTCTTCTAGTGTAGGAAAGGTAAAGGTATAAAGGTTGCTTTAATGTTATGCTAAGCTGAAGCAAGCCAATTCATAAAAGGAACCTCAGACTCCACTAATGTAATTATTGTTCTTTCTTACATATTCTCTAATATCAATAATTCTCCCACTTCAAACTCCTTGTTTATTTCTCTGGGTCAGAAAGGTCAATAAGTCTTGGAAAAACTTTCCATATAAATTTCATCAGTAAAATCTAACGAGTTGTTGGGCTGAGTTGTTGCTTGAGATAAGTACTTTAGTTGAATCTTTTACAGTCACGTCGTGCTCTGTCCCGCAAAGAGTCGGAATCAACCTCAGCAAATTGCTTTTAGTATACTTAAATATTTTTCCAGCTCAATATTTAGCTCTGACTTACTGACACACAATGAATGTGTCACAGCAGCAAAATACATTTCTAAGTCAATTATTTTTAAAACCCAAAACCAACAGCAGTGTAATTTGCACCTATTGATACTAATTAGATAAATAATTGTCTAATGCCAATTTTTACTTGACGATTTTTTATTCACCATTTGTAATATTTAAACTCGTAAAGTAAACTACATATGTAACTATATTTCGCGAGATCAACGTTGTCGAATCGTAATCAAACACTGAATGTATGTAAGCGATTTTTTGTAGAATGTATGTTTACTCTGTTTTCTTAGAAATAAACCAACACATACAATATTGTGGTATACTTTTGCAAGATTTTCAAATGCTTGAAAGACAACATATTCATTGCGTTTTTGGGACCTGTATGTATTTGTATTACATATAATAGAAGAACTGAATAGTTTATCAGCAAAAGCATGTAAGCAGACAAACTTACACATAATATTATTGTGTACAAAGATAACTCAAAAAGTTTATGAGGGGAAGAAAGAAAAGGAATTAAGAAAAGATTGATATACTCTACGCGGTAATATTTCCAGATGAAAATAAAACATATTACATAACAAGTAGTGTAATAGTGAAGATTTAACAAGAAGGATTAAGGATTCTGGGAAAGACCTATATTAAGCGACTACTTATATTACATTCAGCTTATAAACTACAAGTAAGAAGTACCTACATCTAATAAACTACCTACTTTTGTAGTTGTGGTGGAAGTCCTTTCCTTTGCTACACAAATTACTTACTACGCGTTCGTGAGTCAACGTGGAGTTTAGGCACAAGCAACAAAGAAATAATTGGATGTAACCGTTTTGTTTTATGGATCTGATCCCCACTGCGTAACAAATTTAAGGGACTGGAAATGTAATATTTTCCAGCTTTCTTCACTTCCCACTTCTAGTAATCCCCAAAGAAACTTTCCTTATTCCACCTTTTCCTATATACCTAGTAGTACTTCTAGCACACAATCTAATCTGATCATTACATGTACTTACCACATTTAACTATTACAACGTCCGCACCAAAACAGCAGCAAGTCTGTCTGCCTACACTCTGCAAGCGGTTATCAGACTTTTCCGCACTATACGCACCTCTGAATATACCAAAGTAGTTCTTAATGGTTTCGTTGCTTGTTGGGCTTCTCCGATTAGTATGTAGCATACACAAGTAAATAAATTCATGGAACTTGTATGAAAGTGTTTTGAGAAGGAAAACGCAGGGAGTGAAAACATGGGTTGAAGTTGAAACTCACTGCTGTGTGGAGACATGGCGACTGCGGTTTTGATGATGTCAGTAGTTCTGTTCTGTCTCCACTTGCAGACAGCCGCAACTCCGGGTATTCTGTGTTTCCACAACAGTTTGTCCGCTAAAGGCATTCATTATTTTACGCTTTCGGAACAAAGATGAAAAATTATATAGCTTCCTCAATCTAAAAGCTTAAAGGCAGATTAAATTTCGGAAACTCTACTATTGTACAATATGGCAGCATCAAACTGAACAATCCGAATACCAACTCTCCTATTTCCCATACTACATTCCAACTTTTGGACTCCAATCGATTTAGATTTCGGTTCAAAATTAACAGATTTATTTATCGAGGTAAACCTTGAGATTGAGACTTAAGTACGCAAGAGAAATAACATTGGCAAAGTTGCCATGTACATTTGGCTCAGAGAATGTTGTATTTCATTTGAAATGAAGGCAATTATAAGTGTTATACTTTAAATAATTTTTTGCAGGGCAGGGTTCGATGATTAAAGATAAAATTACCGCAATTGTTGCATATTTGGGGTCCAAAATTCCAATCTGCAATTATAGATTAGTGACCGTGCAAATAGTATTGACAATAATTTAATTATTAATAACCTTGTATTGTTAGGTAAGGTAAAACCATAAAACAATCGTTCAGGCTGCTCTTAAGTAAATGCATATTAGGTGTGAAGAATCTAGTAAATGTATGTGAATTGATAGTTCAAAATTTATAGCATTTTCTTACCTTTCCATTCGTACAATAATTAGTAAAAAGTCTGGTGCGGTTATGATATCCGGATATTCATCAGGGACCTCGTTATTTTTACCATTGAAAATATTATTATTATCCTAGTAAACTAGGGATACCGGTTAGGATCCCTAGTCGTAATTATGTTGATCATAACAAAGTTAGGAAATAATGATTTCCTGGTAGAAAAAAGCCAAATAATATTACCTACAACAAAATCTTATCTGTAGTATAGACTTTAGACACATAAAAAGATAAAACACGCTAGTCTAATACTTATGCTAGTCTGTTAATGCCAATCCTGTTTGCTATTATCTCACAATACACGAAACTACTGAATTTCATACTGTACCATGATTTAATGTATTAAAAGTACCAGAAAAAGCACCATATAATATAAGCAGAGAAAAATGTCTATACTTGGCTGTAACTTCTTGTTAGACTTATACATAAAATTCTGCTATCTTCTACAAGCAGAGAAGGATTTCTAGCGTGGATCGCATGCACGAAGCTCGAAAAGTTTATTACACCACCCATCTTGTTCCATATTTGATGACTGGAAAGTCCGGTTTTTACTGCCAATAAAATGAGATATATTAAATGAAATTAAGATGTACTGCCGTCTTTATTATTGAATTACAATTTTACATTAACATTACCGTAGATTACTATAGTGTAACGCTCCTATACAAAAATATGCCTTTTATTTTACACTACTACTTTTACTAAGCGAGACTGATGCAGTTTTCTAACTCTCTGTGGCGATTAGTTTTCATCTCTCGTCCACCACCGTTTTCTTTTCGGGCGGCAGAGACGCTTTGTTCTGTTGTTTTGTTGTTGTTATATGATATTATTGTTGTTCTATACGCTCCTCTGCTACTTTACATTATTACCTATCTAATGTTATATAATAGATGCCCATCATCGCATGCATCAAGAGACAGGTACTAAACTACTAACTAACACTAAGCCATATGGGCAATGTCCAATTTACACAACTCTCTTTTACGATTTTAAATATTGTCCAAGGTTATTGACAGAAGCTCATAATATCATCTAATACGTTTGTAACATTACTGCTGGCACTTATAACACTGCTATAAGGGGATTTGTTGCTTGCTAAACCATTCATCACATTTTATGTATACATATCTTGTAGAATTTATTAGTAGTTAAGTAGGTAAGATATTGTAACGAGCGTATATATTATTAGTTTCATTGTTTTCCCTTCTTCTTCTTCTTCATTACTTAACTAATAGGGATCGCATATCACTTTGAAGGATTGATATTATTGCGAACACATTTAACGATTTCCTTAGGATCTTCTTCATTGCAAAAATAAATTGAATTAAATGCTTCAGGGAGTTTTGACGGGTTTCTCGTCTACCATGAACTTTATTGCCTTGTTGTTCTCTACTGGTGCTTTTGTACTATTACTGCAATAATATTATTACAGTGTATGTCTTATGTGCTTTAGCTATATGGTATATTATGGTATATCTTTTACACATAGTGTTAACAGAGAATCATCTTCTCGGCTAAATATCTGACTAAGTCGTCGTCATAATAATAACATACGCTTTCTATCAAAGTAATTGCTTCGCGTCTCTCCATTAAGGGAATTTAATTATACCATGAAGAATCCATTAATTTATTGATTCGCTTTTACCATTATAAACTTCACTGGCAATAGTAGTAATTTTTTTATATTACGGTCTATACATGAATATATATACAGAATATTTCATTTACTTACGCTAGGTATGTGTAGTATGCGATAATAATACTACAACAATCTCTTATGCAACAAATATATAAACTCGTCTGTTCTATTGTGTTGGCAAAGTGAATGGAATCTTTAAAACCATTAGCTATCCGTTATCTTGCGACAAGACAATGTAATTCGGGTTTATGGTCAGACCCATTAAAATGCGATTACATTATTTTCCGACTGTCTGTTTTAAAAACGTTTACTTTTCTTAGCTCTGGGACTATCTCTGCCTTTTAAAATTATCAGAAGGGCAGAGAATGCAGGAAAAAAGTGAATTAACTGGAAAAGGAATGAGAATGAGCATTTACAGACAAATATTGAGGAATTATCATCTACTTAATTCCTGCTTGAGGCTCAATTGATAGCACAGTAAGTAGTTGAATTGCACGTAAGACGAACATTACTGTTGTGGTAAAGGATGGCATACTTAAACCACTATCTTTTATTTTATTTCTGTTTTATACTACAAGCTCAGTTGACTGCACTGCGATCGACCTGATGTCTGACGTCGTAGCACTTTAAATCTGTAATATATTGACAGACTTGCTTAAAAGTTTTATTGTTGGCTTGTTGTAAATACTTTGTGTAGATGTACTAGAGGACTGCCTTTATTTCATTTGATTTCATTGTACTGTGTACACTTTTCTTGCTCATTTATTACGCTATCGCTGAAAGACAAGATGATTCGCTTGAGTTGGCATTGGCATTGACTTTGCACCGTCAGAGCGGAAAAGTTGACTAAAAAAGTGCAATTGGAAGTATGTGTTATATTGTATTGTATATGTATATATACGTAAACGATAAGAAGAGGAGGCAACATGAAAAGTGTTGACTTATTGCACACTTGTTACATTACAATAGTAATAGCAATAGTACTACTGCAATAACTGAAAAGTACATCTACTTAAGTTAGCCCACGACTTTTTCTTTTCTGTAGGAATTACATGTAAAAATAAAGAGATTTGAAGGAGGAAGACTTGTTTGGGATGTACAAGCAGAATTGTATATTTATATATTTAAAATGAACGTTGCTATACATAATATAGCTCGTAGTGGAGCATGACTGCTCCTTAAAATTATCTTGTGCTATTCCATGCCGTCGTGAATCACTGAATAGGTGGTGGTGCACTTAATAAGGTGTATATAGGCAGTAGTATAGGAGTTAATAACTATATATACCTACTTCAACTACAAATAAGTATATTTTTCTCTCGCCAAGCAAACCGACTAACCTAACCTCACTAAAACAGCAGATACTATAATATAGGTAGGTAAGTACATATATTGTGTTTGTTCGCAAGAGAGCTTGAAACTATAAATTATGAAATAAATAAATAAATAAGTTTAATGCAATGGGAAATAATGGGACTAAGGACCCCCTGGAGAGCAGAGCAAAACGAAGACGGACGAACGAGCGAAGGCTGCTTCATTCTTGAGATTAGTCTCTATCGTTCACACTATATACGCAGAGTAACATCCTTTTTACAACAGTTCGTTGTTGACCAAGTAAAGGGATATTAGTGCATGTATATAGAAATCTCACAGAATTGTTCTTCAACTCACTAAGAAAATTTCAGTAAAAAATCTTGACAAGAACACAAGCAACAAGTCAAACTGAACTGTGAGTGAAATAGTCAGTCTCGGAAGAAACACGCAATGCTCTTCATCTACTTTTACTTCTTTCGGTGATGCTCAAGCTAAAAAAAGATTGGGGAATTTCTTATAAGTGTTCTTAAGCTGAATGCTCATTTTTAAAGTTATTTGTAGATCGACTTAATATATGGTAATACAAAATGTTGCTGCTGATTGGTTTATAGAGAAGGATTGCTTAATACATTTACTTCTAAGTGGACAACGAAAGTTTCCGCCAACTGTACTGTGACTGTGAATTATTTCAATTCATCTGAAATAATTCCATTTTAGACTTGATTTATTGGAAGACAATTGAAGTCCCTGGAAATCAAAAATGTTTCAGCCAGCACTAACGGTTAAATTGTACAATTGAAACTGATTTGAAAAAAACAAGCTATATGGTATCAGTATCAACAGTATCAAGTATCGTAAATGTAAAAGTACAAATTACTTATTATGTTGATAAAATAATCATATAAACATAAGAACTGCGAAAGGACTATATCTGAAGTATAAACTAGGTATACAGTAAAATAGCTTTGACAATAAAATTGACGGTAGGAATTGGTATATCACAAGTATAAAATTTAACTAGCAGTGCTTAAAAATATTATATCACATTTTTTGTACGTAATGCAATGTAAGTGACATTGTAAATAAATAATTTTGTAAAGCAAGATATATAGCTACACATAAAATTTTCATAATTATTATTCTACCAATCCCTCACTAAATACTTTCCTATCAATACTTTATACACTTTACATAATCTCTTATATATACAAGTTAGGTGATGTCTTGTAATTATCATTTCATTATTGCCTTTAATATCATGAAATACAAACATGATACTGTTTTGTGGTGTAACAAGGAAGAAGTATCTTCCGATCCGAGATTTACCCACACACTGCTACACTGTCATTTTTAGTCAAAAGAACAAAAGAAAGCTGAGTCTACAAAGCAGCGTGGTTTGAAAGAATAACATCATTTGTTAGAAAAGCAAGCTAAGCTAATTACCATATGAATAAGTATTGTTGGCTGCTAAGTGCTAGTATTTCTGAGCACAATTATTTAAATGAAGTGCATTAAACATTGCATGCCAACTTTACTTACTGCCTTGCCAGCCTCTCGTAATAAGCTTCGCCTAAAGCATATGTAAATGAAAATGTGAGCCGGTGTATTTAGTTAAAGCTACATTGTATTCTCTACTAGTGTTTCATATAATGTAGCAAACCTTTAACTTCTTTGTATAGATACAAAGTACGAAAATATATATCATATTATTTTCTTCTGCCTACTTTAACTATAGTATGGTATCGAGTATCCGTGTTTGTACACATTACACATGGAGAAGTTAATATGAGCCATTGAAAAGTCTCAAGTGTGTGCTGATGTTATTTTGCTTCGCTTTGTTGTATAAAGAGAGAGAGAGAGAGCATTTAAGTAAGTTAACGTCAAAGGGTTCATGATGAGCTTTGGCTGCTTCTCTTTATTCTTTCAGCTATTTCCTATTGCTGTATAAAAAGTGCTTGGTAAAGGTAAAGTAAAGAATAAAGCAAAGTTGAGCGTAATAGTAATAATATATGTAATGTGATGGCCGGAGGAATTTTCTGGAGCCAGTTGATAATTGAGCAGCTAATTGCATTAAATCTCGAAGGCTAATGAGCATTTCGTGACCCTATGAGGAACGCCTACTTACAGAACAAACACAAAATGGTGCTTCTTTAATTTATTCCTGGTTATCGAGTTATTTGCTCCTTAATTGGAACTGCGGACGCGCCTTTTGAACACTTGCCTTGTCTTCTCTGCCTCAGTCTGCTTTTGTATAGGATCACTCGTGTATTATCTCTCTGTGTGTAGAATGTAGGTAGGCAAAGGTAGGTAGGTTTGTTCCTCCTAAAGATTTTATCGTTCAAACAGTCTTTTGCTGTGCCCGTTTGTGGTTTGGGCGATCTTTGTTTGTTCGCACATCATTTACAGAGTGAATGATGTGAATCGGCTACTGTTCGCTCGTCGCTCCTGACATGTATCAGGTTTTCTTTGTGTCGATTTATAATTCATGCTACATAAAACAGATTTTATAATCAATGTACCAAATGTCAACTAATCCTTTATTGCACAAGAGTTGCCTTGTTACATTCTTTACAAACATTTTTTAACAAGTCATTTCTGTTCTGAATAAATTGTTAAACTTTGCACTGTGTATATATAATAACTACCTATATCTCTATTAGCACTTTTGATTGCTGTAATAGGATGAAGTCTACCTTTGGTGAAATGCTATTTTAAAGAATAGATTGTATTCGGTCAGGCATTAACCAGTAAAATGAATACCTGGTTTACCTAGCTATTTAATTACTTTTCACGAAATGAATTTATGGTTATTATACATCGTTTCATTATATTATTGTTCTATTCAACCGAATTCAGTTCAGACTAATTACAATTAAATTAAATTTTGAAAAAGTTATGTAAATTCACTACAAAATTTTGTATTACTTTTCACATACAAGACATAATATAACATAGAATGTTAAGCAAAATATGACCTACAGTGTTTTGTCAAAAATTTGTAAAATAATTTTTGAGAAGTTATTGGCATCTGTATCACAGCACAGTGCACTTGCAACGTAACATGTGTTGTATACGCTTACACTACGCTAATACTGACCCAAATCTAACCTACACTATTTTGTTACATAAATATTATAAAATTATTTTTGAGAAGAAAGTTATTGGTATCACAGTGTAGAGATATTTGTTACACTCCAGCAAACTAAAAATAACTTGGTAAAATTTTCCAATCCAATTTCAAGATTGTTATTATTACAATACGAAGAGAGACAAAGGGTTCAAAGTTAATATTGGATATGTAGTACAAGGGAAATCACTGTGCATAGCATTACATTCGTTACTTAATCATAATCTCAGATTCTGTAGATCAGTTTCTCTTGGATCTTCGTTGGACTTCATCAAAAAACATAAGTTTTCTCTCGAGAAACCTTTTAAAATGTGTAAATTTTCATGTTTTCCAGACAGGTTACTTACAACACAAGGGATCCCTATGAACAAAATGCAAAGGACCGACTTTTTCTCCCGCTGCGAACTGCATGAATTGACAAACATTTATGAACTTCTCAGTTCCATATTATACAACGTGCTTTTGTTGTAGTCTGACCTTTAGACTTGTAAGTCGCCTTTCGGTTGTCAACACGTTCCGCTTTTACCAAAGAAACGATTCCACCTCAACATTTTATAAATACACTTCATCTCCTCTTCTCTTGTTTCAGTACACCTACTATCCATATGCATTATTTTTCCCTACCACATAGCCCCATTCAGCATTTTTAAAAACCGAAACCAAATCACTTTATTCTGTGGTCTATGTCTACAGAATCTTTCTATGTGAAGACATAGAAACAATTCCTTGCTTCCTTTACATTAGTTCTTATTATTATACCTATACAGCTTCATTTTCAAAAACTTTTATTTTCTTTGAATCAGATCATTTGATTGTTTACGCACGGCATTTTTTCTCCTTAATCGCCCGACCAAACAAAATGAAACGATTATCGCTTAAAAACTGCTACAGATAAATTGTATCAGAGCAGAGTTGGTAATTAACACAGACTTTAAAAGCGTAGCTAATGAGAACAAGCAGAAAAATAATAGCCTTGGAGGCTCACAAATTAATTGCACAAGAATGAAATGACGTGACATGACTCTTGAGTCTGTCTGAAGATGACAAATTGAATTCTATATCAAATTAAAAGATCTTCACATGAGGTGTGCAATTTTCCACCATCTGTTACTAAATGCCAAAATAATCACAAGCTCTCGTCCACACACTGCACAAACTACCACACCACCACCTTCACCGCATTTGATTCAGACACAGAGAGATACAATCCTATACACAACTAAATAGTACTACTTATCTTACAAAACGGGTTCAAACTTTACAAAGAGCAATATGTAACACGCTATACGCAGTGAAAAGGTGCAAAGACTGAGTTTTCCTAGTGAAAAGAGCAAAAAGACTAAGTAAGCTTAGGAAAACCAACCCAGCTGACCATTTATCAATTACAAACACCAAACGCATGTTTTTTATTATGGTTTCCCCTACTTGTACATATCATTCTTTTGTTCATATGATAATAATCGTATTATACAATACACACAGTCTCATTTTCAGTTAACATTGTATGTTCTTATTTAATTTGATACGTCAAGCATGAAATCTGATCATTAGGGAAAGAAACAATTTCATATTAACCTTTTACAAAGGTTGGCCTTTACATTACAACAATATTACTACTTCTTAGCGGGCTATAGCTAAATGTTGTAGGTGCGTGGTTGTACAAAATGAATGTATGGACATGTAAGCACATTATAGCTTGTAGTTATGAGTGGTATGGTGGCTTAAAAACTACTAAGACTGCTTACTACACATTTCATATACATAAAGAGAGAGAGATAGATAGCCATTGGCATGGCACGGCACAGCTAGTAAAGATTATTGGCCAAGTTAGTCAGAGATTAGAGGAGCTCATTGCTTGAGAGTAGACAGTCTAGTAGTAAAGTCATGTCCCTTGGGCTTGGGTTTCTTCTCTCTCTCTCTCTCTCTGTAACTCTGTAAGTAGTTTTAATCGTGACAAGCCACTATTTATTTTCTGATAAATGACATCCACCAGAATTTTTCATGCATGTTAATGTTAGCTTAATGCTAAAGACTAAAAGAAAAGAAAAATAGTCGAGTCAACTCAGGCAAAGCATAGCTCACCGCTTGCCACACAAACAACACAACATAATCCTTCCATATATAATTCTTCTTCTTCTTCTGGAGTCTTTTAACTCCTAACTAATACAACACATATCATATCACAGGTATTTACTTACTACGTAACTGAATGTAACGGACGGGTAATGAATGAATGATGTGTATATAGCTTAGTATACGTAGTAAATACTACTTTGTTAATCTAACCCTTCCTTCTTCATGCGCTTCCAATCATTCTCAAGTAGGTACAGGAAAAACTACAGAATTATTATGTAGTAATAAGTGTACCACCACCAAACCCAGTAATAATAATAATGTTCTGTGTTTGTGCTTCGTATAAAAGAAAGGAAGGTAATAGTAGTAGTAAGTAAACGATCTGCAGATGTGCTTAAGTAAAGTCAAACCCCAAAAGAAACCCATATAGCAGACCACAACAGTTTAATATTGTAGAGAGAAAGAGCAGAGGACTCATTGCATAGCTTCATTAGGATGATTGGCAGTTTCAATTAACATTGTGAACAAATGCTGGACCTCCTTTGAGCTGAGATAAGATAGCTGGAAGCTTATAATGTATACCAGGGAGATCCCAGTGCACACATCAACAAAATTTTATACTGTAAATAATATCATGATATCCTATATAAGCAAAATATACACAAGCAACCAATTTAAAGGATTAAAAGTGTGTTAAGGAGTAGTATAGGTGTATCATTCATGTGTAAGAGCATTATCATATTTACATTAAGGGGCATATAATATAGGAGTCTGGTAGGGGATCAGTAAGTGTTTTCATGTAAATATAAGTAGTATGATGTTCTAATGCCTGTATTATATGTGAGGATATTATAATTTCAGGTATACTGTAGTAAGTTGTGACTGATTGTATTGAAAAATCCTTAATGTTTCGCATTAAAAAATTAAATTAGTATTACGAACCCTGGTGGTTGGTAATTAGATTGCCTTGCCCTCTGTAATGATCTGCCACAATGTAGGATTTAATGTAATGATATACGTACGTACATTGCATAGAAATTTTTTGTTCGTGCACACAGGTACAGCATGTATTATACAGGTATATCTGTACCTACTCCCTCATGTGCCAATTACTTGTCATATAAAAACATTTAAAAGCAATTGACTTTGACCACACTGTTACATGCAATAATAACATGAGCAGGTAGGTATTGTGCCTTTCTTTACTGTGTATTAAAACGATGTATAGATACTACTTACGTTATGTATGATGTATCTGTACAATGTTTAAGAATGATAATATGGCGAGTGTTTACAAATGCAAAGGATTTCGTGTAAATAATCAACAAGTCGTTTCCAATCTTCGTGTAAACCTATGAACAACAAATCCACTACTATCTTTTCGTGAATAAGATTTACGTGAATCATTCAATCTCGCTTGACTTCACTTTGCTAATTACTCAAAATTGCCTAATGCTAATTTACTTCTTCCCTACTAACAATAACTTTATAGTAATGTAACATGCACAGGTATTTACTGCGTAGGTACATGTACAGTGATGTTTCTTGCTTTATACCTGTTTGCTCATCATATTAAATTTCTTTCATCAATATTATACGCATTAGAAGAGTTTTTGTGAAGTTACTGGTGATGTAGAATTATTTAGGTTGCTATTAAATTCAATTGGGTGCACAGGCAGATCACAGTCATTAAAATTGCTACCAAACAAATTATAAGTCGTTCTTGATTAATTGCTTATAGATCTATACACTTAGCGTGTTCGTTAAAAGCAAAGTAATTCAAACCAGGAAGAGATTGTTTTTGCACGAAAAACTAATTACACCCATTACAGTGCTCTATTGTACGTCTGTACAATTAAGTGTAATTTGTGTTGTTTAGTTTTCTTTAAACACTTGAGATTAGTACAGTGGAAAGAAGAAACGATGGCTATGTATTAGTTTTGGTCATATTTCGTTTTGCATAACATTTCTGATGAGAATTCAGACAGGGGCTTTATGACCTCGTTTTTATGTGCGATTCCCTTAATTTAAAGTGATAAATATGTTTTCATCCTCAATGATAATTGCACACTGTACACGCTTCAATAACAAACGCGCAGAATCTTTTCGCACGAAAGTAATGTGTGAACATTTCAAATGAATTTGGGATTAGCTACTCGTTAAAAATCTTTTGCTCATTACGAAATTTCGTAATTTACCTTTGTAAACTTACTTTTATTTTTTCTCGTTGTAAATATTAATTTCCATTACGTATACAGTGTATAGGGAAACTCTGCTACACAGTGGGCAATTACAATTAGGTAGTTGAGTATTTTATTTTTTCGTCAATTTACGTCTGTAATTTACTAATGTGCAAGGGTTGTGCCAAAATTGTATAAACTAGGAATTAATTGTTGCTTAAATTGAGCTGTTGATGAAATCGGTAGCAAAAACGATTGATGAATATTCTAATTACTAAATGCTGTGTAAGAGTTTGCGTATCAAGAGCATCTCATACTGATATGATCAGCGAAAATCCGTAAATAGGTTTTATCCATTATGCAATCTGCGCATAAACATCAGAAATCTCATAAGGAAAAGCAACGTCTTAATTTGAATAGTATAGTTTCAGATCTGCAGAATCATATTAGGTATGTATGCACTGCACTAATAACATCACATACCGCGAATGAACGTACAATTAGAGATAACACAACAAAGCACCTCCGTATCTCCTTAGTAGTATTTTTTGTATCTGAAAATTCCCAATCGTCAGCAGCATCAGTTATCATTACGATCGAAAGTAATTACACAGGAGAGATAAGCCTTTGTAATAAAAATACACACCGACAATAATCCAACAAAGTTTTATAATGCAACATTATTGCAATGAGTTTGAAACCTAAGAAGCGAAAGGCGGTATTTATTAGTTCAAGAAGAACAACAGCAGCAGAAAAACTAGTAGCGATATGCCGATGGAAGTTTGCACCTTTATTTTATACACCACGTATATATCAGACTGTCGGATCTGTGATGGTTTAATTGCTATACTTTACAATGTAATGTAAAAGACCGATAAGACAAAGTCAAAGTGAAGTGCAGGAGCTGTGGAGAAAATAAAATACATTTTGATAATCTTTTACAAGAGATATTCGATTAGTACCCTCACTCGCACACACAAACACAACAAACTCATATTATTCTCAAAACAGCACCAACTGTCTATCTCTAGTCATAATAGCAGAAGTATATGCATCATCCGCTTCTTCTGTCAGTATTCAACAGATTTGAAACAAAGTTAAAGCTATAACCAGCTAATAAATACATCATAAGAAATCCATGCATTCATCCTCACAGACAATAAGACAACCACTCCTCGTCGGGTTATTCAGTACACTACCGACATAGTATAAATACAAGAATAATACATAACACTTCTCCTATATATGTACATACTACAATGCATATGTGGTTTAGAAACATTTTATTTTACTATATGCACAAAAAATGGAGCAATTGACGATTCGCGTATCTATAAGTAATACCGACTCATCTTTTATATATACTACTATACACGTAATATATTTTATAGTGCTTATACACACAAACCACGATACATTTATGTATATGTATATAGTGTACGTCTGTAAAGGAGTTTAAAGGTAAAATGCTCAAAGATGAAGTAAAATGATACGGAGGAACAACATACACATCCTCCTATCGTCCTATCCACTATAGTTCTGTACTACTACAAGTAATGTAATAATGTGCAATAAAATATCAAGTAATGTAATAAACTCGGTGAGCAGATTGGGGAAGTAATAATAATTGTGTGTTGTGTTTTTTCTTTGTCTCTATCTGACTGGCTTTGACTTTGAGTTGGCTTTAGCGAGGAGTCTTCAGCACTCTGATGCTCTTCTTGCTTTACATCAACTGCATTTAAACATGTCTTGTTTAATTTTCCTTTTTTGCCGGTATATCTCTCTTTCAAGAGGATTGCAATGAATTTCACATGCAGATAGACACTGACAAGACATCCAGACAGATGAAAGACAGAACGTTGTGTGATGTGAGTGAAGCGTCCAATTCACTACTAAAACCAAATCATTTTCTTAGTACAGATAGTGGTTTGCCCGGCATTTTATACACAAAATAATAAAGCCAAAGATTATAGAAAGAAAACTACAACAGAGGTGTAATGTATAAGAAAGGTAATGTATTTATTAGGTGTTTGCTGTAAAGCTCAAAAACTCTGCTAGTATGAATTGATGCGGATGACCGTTGTTGTTGTGTTGTAGTATATACTCGCGTAGAAAACGATAAGCACAGGAGGAAATAATTTAATACCTACGTACTGTAGGAGAACGTAAACCAAATGTGAGCTAATACGAATATTGTGTGTAATATAGAAGGTGGGTAGTGTAGTAGTTGCAGGTAATCTAATGTAATGTAATAGGAGAAGCCAAGTTGAGCCTAATAAATTGTAATTAACCAAAGTTTTTCTCAACCATCGTTTTACGGCCCGTAATGACCCGTAATTTGCCATGTTACTGTGCTGAATCAAACTCAACCGGCTTGAAGAGTGTTGTGGTGGTGAGCTGAGGCTGACTGACTTCGATATGACCAACCTGCTTCGTCTCTCTCTCTATCTCCCTGCCTGGACTCATTCCTTACTGCCAACTGCATTTACTATAATGTTGTCTATGTATGACTTATTACTACAGCCATCATTCTACTACTCATCCACCTACTTTTACCATACATTTTTTACAATTCAATTTTCTTCTCTTCCAAGCTCTACAGTATTTATTTGTTGCTCACTATATATTTCTCATTTTAAAACTAATAGATTCGTCAGTGTCTCTTAGTCCATGGCAGTTGAAGAGTAATTTTGACATATTTGACATTTAAAATATAAAAAAACAATGCCAATGTCTAGTGCTTGTACAAGGATTAAACTTTTCACAATCCCAGGCTCTAAGTTCTAAGTTAAGTAAATCCAATTGTGACTAACTGTTGCCATTTCATTGCATTGTATGCTAATGAATTACTTACTAACCTTTATTTTCCTCTGTATTCCTCTAAATTCCTCTATAGTGTATATTACTACCTATTTGCATACAAATTAAAATTGTTGCGAATGTTTATGCTATGCTACCCTAAATGTTGTAAAATGAAAACGAAAAGATGGTCATCCTGCATGTGTGGTTTGCAGTAATTTTTCATTTTATTAGTAAATCGTCATAAAGGTGACATAAACTGAGTTGAATACTATAGCGAAAGAGAAAATAAAACAATTGGGTCTGCTGAGCCAAAGGGTTAGTTTTGGTTACCTAAGCCATTAAATAATGTGTTATCCAAGTGAAATTGCTCCTTTGAAGTGCAATAAAAGTTGTGCACTTGAACTTTGGCTCTTTTGTTATGTCATGTTATTATTGTTTAAGATCAGGGGTGAAATTTGTACCTACGTTGAGTTGTCTTATGTTGGTGATGTGCGATGGCTCGGTCTAAAATTTGACTTGCTTTATCTGTAGCTGGATGGTTTTAGAAAAATCTCTACCACGAAGATGGTATAGGGATGTTAATAAAGGGACAAGATCGCATTTTACTTGGACTGTTGAATTCATCTTATTATACAATTCTTTCTTTCTTTTGTCATTGTTCTTGTTACCGCAGCATTGGCAGTCTGAGGGAGGAGGAGGATTCTGTTTGAAAATGAAAAATTGTTCTTATATAGTAATTCTGTGTCGTAAATAAATTTTTCCTTTCTCTCTGCGACTGCAACAGGAAACATACATACAGTATTATTTTCCTCCAGGTTAGAAACATGGTGCAGAACACGGTAAGGATGGTTCTCAAGCGGGTAGGTATACAATATACGCCAGGTACGGCCTAATATTATTACGATTTACTATGCAGCCCCGACAATAACGATGTTAGAGCAATTAGTAAATGCCCTCATAAAAATGATGAGGTCTAACGAGCGTCCTTAGTAATACTTGTTACTATTTACCCTACCAGTACATACTACATCCATTCCCATTATCATTACTTTTCACTATCACCCAAACGATTTTCTTCATGCTTCTATCTTTATCGCCATCGCCCATACAAACACATACCCTCCCTTCTTATTACAGTGTCAAAGGTACAAGGCAAAAAGAAATAAACTATTTTAGACAAATTTGCTCTCATTTAGTAGTCAACTGCTAACAGTCAGTAAAATATTGAATGCTACACTATTAATCATTACAAAATAAGGAGAATATTTAATTAAAAACCTTTTTTAACAAGGTAGGTAATGATTTTCCATTTTTGAAGTAAAATACATGTAGCAATTACTGTATGCGCATTAAAGAGAAATAAAATTATTTGTACACTACATAGAATAGTACAAAAGTCCCTGCTGAAAGTTTATTAGATGTACAATGAGATTATTGAAACACAATGATGTAGTTGATTAAAAGGATTATCGTTGTAAGTTTATGTTTATGATATCCTTATGTTCATTGGTGATACTGACTGATATGATGTAGTTATTATTATTGCTGTTTCATTTTATTACATCGATGTAAGGATCGTAGTCGCAGGAGTAGTAGTTTTATTGAATGCACACACACATGATTATTATTATTTAAAACTATATTAAAGGTTTTCATAAATATCATTGTTATTGTCGATAATGCCACTGTAGCTGTGTATAGTACACTACCTACATACAATACGTCGTACGTGTGTATCTGTGTATCACAATCTCACGAATATAAAAATACATATCATGGTCAGCATGTGCAAAATATTTTGCAAAAAATAATAATAATAATTCCCAACGAAAGTTTATGATGATATGGTATGATAGAGTCTAGCAGAAGCAGTACAGTAAATCGTGCAATTACAATTGCATTGCATTTGCAATCTAACAGAACTGTAATTAGAAATAATAGGCAATATAATAAACATAAAAATCACTAAAGGAAAACACATGCGAAAAGTTAATACACTTCTAATATATACGGCAGACACATATTACATATACATTTGGATGTGAGCTACGGTCAAGAAAATTGCGTTATACTATGCCACACAGCTCTTCACTTCTTGTAAGAAATTCCAATTCCACCTGCACAGAATAATATGTAGAATTGCTTACTAATAGAGTACTACAGCAATATGATACTTAAAGAGATAGGTGGTAGACATGTTATTATGTATATGTTGTGTCTGTGCATGTATGTATGTACATATGTATGTGATGCTATATACAAAGAAGAACCTTGAATTCAATTGAAATGAGCGTGTTTAGAGAGAAATAATCTAATTACAGTGTGTACTGTTTTGTATGAGGGATTCTCCTATTTATCAGATTTCCGTTGATTTGTAAACTTCAGCACAACTTACCCTTCGCACGCTAATAACAACAAGCAAGAAACGTAAAACTCATTCCACTCACATAGTAACTCACACCAGCAAACGAATTAATAATGACTTCTGTGTGGATGGACATAGAAAATAAGAATATTAACTCGATTTTGCAAAGATGAAATAATAATGCCACTACTGTGTAATAATTCTCCCATAATATATTGCAGGCATTCTTCCGTTTACATTTACAATTGCATGCATGCACTACATTATTGTTTGTGCTACGTGTGTGTGTGTGTGGGTGTATTGTGTATCGTATTTATATATGATGAGTATTGCACTGCATATTGCTCTACTACAATTATTATTATGGCTTTGGATTCCCTGACTTCGTCCTTCTTAATCTCCGTCGGATAAGTGTTGCTGTGTTTCAGGCTCAGCGGCTACTTTTACACTTTATGCTACACATCCGCATCCATAATTTGCACGTAATCTAATTATACGATCTTAGCTTGGTATAATTAGCGATAGGATCGTACCTTGCATTTCGTATAAAACGGCACACTGTGAAGCACGCAATTACTAACTACTACGTATAAATATTATAACATATTACACAGCAATATATGTTTTTTTCCTTATTTTGTGAGTGTGTCTGTTCCTCTGTGTGTACTTATTTGTGTTTTTGCTGGAATTTTTGTTTGGTTTTGTAAGTCCGAGGGAATTAGTTGAAGAAAGTTTATTTCGTTGATATACGTAGATAGTACATAGGTTTGTTCCTTACACAACATAGAAATTCAGCCTGGGCATAATAAAACTCTTTCGTAAACCTATTGCACTGAAGAAACAATCACCAAAGTAAAAAAATTGATTTTTTTACGGAAAAATGAGCAGAATGATTGCTGATGTGGTTTAGTACAACGTACATAAATATGTTAGATTTTATTAACCCAGTAGCTACGCTGGGCTAAATTCTAATGCAGATGTTAATTCGAATATGTTTACTGTTTGTTTCTATGTAAAATGATAATATTTATTGGTGTATTACGTGTATTAGATAGGATTAGGCTATAATATGGTCGAATTTCACTACTACTGTATGTGGTTTACACCACAGATACACGAGGCTATTTAATTTATTGAAAAAATACGGAATTTCATGTGTAGTAACAAATGTGTAGACACAGACAGTATACCCAAATAAATAAATAATGCAATTTCGGCCTTTGGTTCATTATGAAGCAATTTCTTATAAAGTCCTGCAAAAACTCACGTCTACGTCGGCAAGTTCACTTTTTGCTTATTAGTTTCCGTAAGTAATATTGCACTAATAGGAAAAGTATTACACATACGCAATACGTAGATGTGGACCTGGCGCTGGTGTTCTGACTTCTTATAGGCAAATTAGTTTTGACTTTCTCACGTGAATGTATTTCTAATTTAAATTGTGTAGTCGTCGTATGCAACCGTTTTGCAAGTGAATTGAACTAATTAGCTTCCTCAAGGGAGCCTGGGACAATCAGCAGCAAGAGGAAAAACAGATGAGTTCGTAATACGGCACATTTTATCCTACACCACCTTCTCAATGCTATGCAAAGACACAATCCACATACATATTTCTAAACTACAATTATTTATATATTTCCAGGTTGAATCAAGTTTCTTTATTATCTAATCTACGTATGTAATTTAATTCCAGAAGTTTCGACTCGTAATATGATGAGTAATTATATTTTTAATAACTAATTACTGGCACAGAACTCCCTTGACGTAATGTGGGAAACCCTTTTATTGATGTTATTATTTTATTTTATATCCATTTATCCGTATTACTACAGAGTAATATTATTATGTTTTTCCAAAGAACACACGGCTCTGTGTAAACCGCCATAGTCCATGCCGACTGTAATATACTTAATTGTGGGTAAATTATATTTATTAGCAAATTCAATGATACTGTGTCTGTGAGTGCAGCTGAATAGGGAAATTGCATTCCGACTAATTGCGTGTTTGTACATTTGGAGTGGAGGAAAAGCGAATTTATTTTATTACATACTTATTGCATATTATTTGTGTTTAAAAAAACATTAGTACCCATGTAACCTAATTACTAGGTGATACTTTGCATGCACACATTACACATGTCCATATAAGAAGTACATTATAAAGCTATATTGATTTAGCTTCTTCACATGTAGAATGCACATAAAAAATATCGTAGCATTTATGTTTTACCTTGAATCCACGCTTTGTAGTTTGTGTTTAAGTGTGTGTGAACTCTTCGTGTGACAAAGAATTACTACACTAACGTTATAATGTATATGTTACAGCAACCACACACGTGTGCAAAATCTCTCGTCAGTATGTCTATATATACGTTTAAGGATAATCTCAAGTTGAATGCAGACAAACGCTTAATACTTGCTAATTCTAGTAAGCTCGCTCTATTTTTTATTTTCCTCTACATACAGCCCTGTGATGAATGAACGATTTGTTTTGCCCTTACTAATAACTAACTAATGCGTTTAAGGTGAAGTAATAAGGAGCAAATCGCAGCACTTCAATTATGTATTCGTAAAAAATTGTTATGTTGCATTTTACGTAACTGAATATATAAAGACTTCACATTACCTGGCGTACATGGTAGCATGATCAAATACATTACAATAGATATGTAAGTGCTATTAATATTATCCTTATGTGGTAATGCTGTAAATAAGTAGTTGGTAAGTATTTAACTACATTTTGCTGTTTCGTCTTGGCTTATTATATTTTATTTTATGACTTGTGCATTCCTCTGCTCATTGTCCATTTCCTTACTAACGAAAAACAAGGAGACTGTGTGTGCTGGAGTAAAGTACAGCGGACGCAAGAGTTATATTGCGAGTTAGTTAAGTTTTAGGTGGTTAGTTTTGACTGTGACTTGATAAGAACATGATAACAGCCATATACAAGGGAAAAGAACACAATCAGCTCAACTCGGCACAACTATCTCTACATTACGTGTGTAGACTCTTTTAAGATAATAAAGTTTTTACTCATCCATCATCCATTAGCGAAGCAAAACTTTACTTTATGATATGGAGCAGATGTATACTGTACACTGCACACAACACACAGCAGTAAATACACACAGGATGATTGCAGGCAGTTTATATTTCAGACATTATCTACTACATGTATTTATATACACTGTTTGAGTGTGTAAAATTACTGCAAAAGAAGAAAGGGAAATCTTCATGTCATAACACAACATAATGTGTTGGAGAGGTAGGCATAATCTGATTGTCGGAATTATTAACTAGATTTAATGTGCGATGGTATACGTAGAGTAGGCATGTATACTTATGTTATTTGAAGTTTGATCCTGGCAAATGATAAACGTTCTAGACATGATATTAGTAGTGCTACAGATACTTATATACTCTACCTTAGTATATACTTACATTATCCCTAACTAAATTTGGAATCTGTGCAAATGTACACAATGTAATGCTGTAGCAATAAATTTCTTCGTGTAAAGTACACGGTGAGCTAAATGACAATCGAAATTTAAGCATGTTCCTTCTCATATAGAGATAAATTAAAGAGTGACGTCAACAATAATTCGTCTTGTAGGATTTTAATACTACGAGACGATGATGATGCTCTGCTACGTTTATACCACCTTAGCTGATGTATGTACTTATGTGCATTCCGTTTTTGCATTGCTCATTTGATTTGTCTTGACTTTGGCAATGATACACTTGCGGTTATCACAGTAAACATCTGTCTTTGTGTCTGGGTTAAGTTTATATGCACAACGTAAGGAAAATTACTCTAGCTTATTAGTTTGCATAAAGGTACCTATGTATGTGCATTTGTATAGAATAATATAAGTTTCTTATTATTTGAGCAACGAGACGACCTTTAGTGCAGCAAAATAAGCAAGTAGTAGTAGGATACTCTGAATGAGAGTTGGCTTTGCTGTTGCTCTGCTCTCATCATCCTCGCGCAAAAGAATAATGCATGTGTAAAGAATAAATACAGCAAAAAATAAGTTCGTATATACTTTGTATGTATGTATGTATATACGTCTGAGAACCTGCTATGTGTTACGAAGGTGAGTATGAAGGTATAGTCATAATGGTGTAATGAATACAGATACAATGTAAATGTGTGTGTGTGTACAGGTATAAGACAGTCAGTTTTAGAGTGGAAGAAGATAATGTGTGAGTAGGATTGGATTGGAGTGCAGCCATAGTGCCATGCCATTGCCAAGGCACCTTTCATTATACAAATGACTTGGAATTTTGTTTCTCTCAGCTCTATCATTACAAGATTAGTGTCATTAAAAGTATACTCCCCTTGGCATTGCAGTCCGTACGAAACCCATAGTTAAGTGCAATTGTGCTTGACGGATATTATTATATTATTTCCATGTACGAATGATATTACATTCATAATATACATAAGAATGACTCACAAAGAATGTTTATTGTATACGAACAACAGATTCAAAAACAAAATAAAAAGTTCAAATGTAATCGCTACAGTTCTGAGCGATGAGTGTGTGTATGGAGTAAAGAAAGATGATCATTGTATATTATGAATTTCGCTATATTATTCAAACTTGTAGGTGAATCATTTTACTTGGTTCGTTATTAAGAACACATCCGAAGAAGAAAACGTTTTTGCAACTCTCATTTCAATTCACATGCAAAGTTTTCAAGATGCAACTGTTTTAACAAGAACACTTAAATCTTATTATGTATACCTACCTATAGCATGTAAGACAAATGACTTGATTTTGATTTGATCCACATGTATAAGAGGTATGGGGAAAATAAATTAAATGAACTTACAGAAGTGATTAATATTTCTTGGTAATTCAATGAGATTTGTGATTTGTTAAACTAGTAATACTTGTAAAGGTAGCTATAGGTATGCGGTTTCGATTGAATAATTCTGATGTGATAATGTTATATAGATGAAGGACAAGTTAATTAAGTGTTAGTTAGGTGCTTACACGTGAATGCCAACATTAACGATGGAAATGCATGGTTTAATAAATTTTTCTTTTGTTTTCCGTTATTATTAATAATGTCAATAATGAAGGCAAGATTTTATTTATTGCGTTTGCAATTGTCTTTTCTCTGAGTTACTAGTAAAACATTATATAAATACAATTACAATTGATACAACAACATTGGATGGTACAGAAGCAGTATAGTAGTGTAGTATCTCACCCCATCACATATAGACACAACAAAATAATAATAATAAACACAACTCGAGCCAAATATTTACTACTACTATATAATTTAAATAAGTATTTTACGTACATATCCATACATTCTTGATTCGACACAGTTTTCTAATAATGTTAATACATTTAGAGGAGGTAGAGAGAGGTATATTAATTTTTGTAACTTCCTTTAACAATCTTGGTTGCTGGCTTTTTATATTTTGTATAGGCACTAACGTAAGAAACAATAAGTAGGAGAACGACCGAGTTGTTATAATTATCATCGTAAAATATTCTTAGTTAGTGTTATTATTGGTAGGTAAAGTAAAAACTGTTTTTACCTTGATGGTAGTTACAGTTAGATTGGAATAATTAATTACTGTAGTTGAGAAGGTCTATATAGATAGGTAGGTATATATAGTAATTGTACAATTTAATTTCGGATGCGGAGGTAATTAATTAATTACTAATCATAATTGGGTGTATGTAGTATAATAGCAGTAGTAGTTGATTTGCCATTTTTCTTCCTAAAATGAATGTAGCATTCAATGAGATCTGTGTGTTTAAAAACAATGCAACGCAACCTAGATTCCTCTCTCTCTTCTATAGTTTAATAATATAATATGCTATAGAATTTTAACTATCGATACATATATAAATGATTCAATTCCACACGTTTAGACTCTCTAATTACAATTACTGAAAAACAAGTCAAGTTGCACTAATTGTAAGTATTTGTTACGGTAGGTAGTCTTCTTATGTCTTAGTAGGTTAGGTTAACGTGTGATATGTATTAATTAACTCTACATGTTCTTCTTTCATTTATATCTAGACCTACAATTATGATTTTATTACACACACTAATTGTATTTAATTAACCACTTCATTAGAACGTGGTTTTTCTTCTGTACGTTGTAAGTATCACATTGAAGAAGAACAAAATAATATAAGGCAAAAATGACAACAAGCTTAGCAAGGACGGGCTGATAGCAATAATTACTAATGATAATAAATTGATAAAATAATAATAATTCTACGATTAAATTAATATTGCAACTCTACGATAAAATACGCTAAATTTTAGCTACTGAATACTTTCTTTACGTTAATTACTAACGTGTTTGCTATACAGATTATTTTATGCGCTAATTAGTAACGATATCCACACTGCCATTATGAGTACGCAAAGTTTCGATTTTCAGTTCATGTTCTCTGGCTTTACCTCTAAGAGCGTTGATACTTGTAGTTCTCCGTTCCAAATCCGCCATTCCGTACTTTTGTTCTAGGGAGGTATGAGAATTCACGGGTAGTGCATGGAAATCGCTGCTACTGTCGTCCCCGTCATCTTTCAGAGGAGAACTTGATTTTCTATCACGACGGCTTTCGGGACTATAGTGTGGGCTGGCGGTGGAGCCACCGAGAGGACTGTGCAGGGATGCTGAGGAGCCTGAGCCAATACAAATATCAGGAGATGTCAAATGATGGGCAGGCATTTGATTCATTTGTTGGGCTGCGGCAGCTACGTTTAAATGAGCAAGGAGATTCTGGAAAGACGGTGGTCCTGGCAAATACGAGGCGGCAGCTGCGGCTGCAGGATTTAAAAACCCTCCTCGGTAATTCAAAGGAGAATGATGAGCTGACAGTGCCGATTGGAAATAAGGTAAATGAGGACTCCAAGGGTGAGGGATTCGGTGCGGTAACATGTGAGAATTCGGTGGTGATGGCAGAGATTCGATAGACGAATGCTTGCGGAGATAAAGTGGCCCGAATGACATTGGACCTGGAGGTGGTTGAGGTCCACCTAAAGTGATTGTGGTTGAAAATGGATTGTACGGATGAGACTGAGGACCCACTTTCTCATTTTTCCTCCATTTGGCTCGTCGGTTTTGGAACCAAACCTAAGAAAGGGAAAATCCAATTTACAAAACTGGTCTCAAGCCAATTCCAATGATGTTACATCTCTTAGCAAACAACTCTCTAACTTCAAGCACTAAAAATGTACATTTAGCTTTAAAAAGTTCACAGTAATTTCAAGTTCAATTTACTTATAAAATATCTGTCTTTTCAAACAGTTGTTACTAATGCAATAAAAAGCAAAATATTGCATGACTGCGTTGAATATTTGTCAATTAACATATTCTGAGTTCTTAAATCTGTTGTCGATAGGAACTTGATCAGGTGCATAATAAGTACGAAATATAATATTACTTAAAATTAGGTAAGATCAATATTATGATTAAAAATAGTTTATACCTGAATGCGAGCTTCTGTAAGTCCGACTTTCATAGCAAGTTCTTCCCTGTAAACAAAAAGAAAAAATTCGGTCATACACAATTTTCCCTTATGTAAGTTACTAGCGCTGCAATTAGCTATATGCGGGCGGACACATTGTACAGGTTCAGTGTATCAAATCATCGCTTCCTTTGTTTGTTTGTTTGGCTATGCCTGTTTGTTATTGTTACTTTACATTTCATTGAGAAGATAACAATAAGCATTGTAGAGGCAATTGAGATTGAGACAAGCAAAGCAATATGAAGGTACAAAGACTTATTATTATATCAAAATGTTAATTAATTGACACTCCTATTTATTTCACGCGTCTTGTACACTTCTGCCGAATCTACTTAGCAGAAAAGTGGAATAGAAAACACAATGAGATGGCTAACGATTAAATATTAAAAGATCATTGTTTTTCTGCTTTATTAGTATTAGCACACTGGCAGAACACAAAAGAAGCTTTCCAAGAATTCTAACTGTTTTCACAGTAGGTATTCTGAACAGATAATTTCTTCTGTCCACTTCACCCAATTTTCGGCAAGTTTTTCTTTCTTCTCTGTGATTCTAAGAAAACACCCATAAGACTCTGAAAGAGTCAAATCAAGTCAAAGGTGGACTTTGGCCAAAAAGTCAGAAAAGGAAAACACAGAACAGAAAACAAGCTAGTTGAACTAAAGAAGCCGTCGTGTCTTTACATTCGACGTTTCCTTTCTTCCCAGTTTGTTACAAGTTAAACTAACTATTATTATTACCTATTATTACTCCCTTCCGTTCTTTCCTATCACTTTGTTTGTATTTTAGTTTACCTTGCTTAGTATACCTTAACTAACACACTCCAAAATCTTACTACCTGCCCGCTTGACTCTGCTTCTGCCTTTGCACTTGTATATTTCAGGTATGATATAAGTTATAGCTTCTACAAGATATGGTTACACTCTCATAAAAGTAAGTCCAGCAAGCAACAGCAGCTTTATTTCATTCCCTGTCATGTCTTTTTATGAGGATTATTGCTAACCTAACCTTCCTCTCTCTTTCACCCCAACCTGTAATTATTTACTCAGTTTTAATTATTTTCTGTACACATCTGACTTTGCCGTAGTTATTATTACATTACATACATATTCACTTGTATTTTGGTAGAATATCGTTGAATACATTGTATGAGCTTGCGACTCAAGTTATTGCATAACATAATGGCTTGTGTACAAGGTGGGTCATATTTATCCATCCTTTCATTTCATTTCATTTCAACTGAAATGAAAATCCTCATCAGAATATTGTCGGTGCTCGTAAGAAACTTTTGGGGAGGACAAGCAGACCATGGGAGGCCGATGAAATCGAACAAGACCAAGTTAAAACCAAAACGTCTGTGTGTATACAACTTCACCTTGTTTTCATCCTTTTAAAATTGTTGTTAGTTGCGTAATACTAATTTTCAAATTCATTGTTATTAGCATTAACACTACGGATACCTTCGGAAGAACAGACAATCTTTGAAACTTCTACGAACGTTGTGAATGTGGTCTGGCAAGTGGTGATATCAGTTTCTGAATTTAATGCAATAACATACCAATATGGCTGAATAAAATTAAAATGTTGATACAATGTTACTATTCGTGTTGAAATTCAGGAAACTTTTGGGCATTACTATAGTATAATGCTTAATAACATTAAGAAAGGAGACAGCAAATAAAGATAGTAGTAAAAAGAAGGTAGGATCTGATATAATAGCCAGAGGTATGAAATAGAATGATAGATCCGTTTGAGATTCACCTGACAAGCTGATGTAGTGCAGTGCAATGTAATGTAGTACATAATTTAAGAGAGTTAAGTCCAAGAAAGATCTGATTTTTCTCATTTCGTTCTTTCATCTTGTCATGATCATTCTATACGAGAATTTCTTGGGAAACCCCTGCTGAGACTAATATTTCCTGACTTAATTAATTTGGCCCTTGGCAAGTGGCAAGGCAAGTGTTTCATTTTCCTTTCCTCAACTTCTAAGCACTTTTTCCTTCCGTCCTTATAATATTCTCTGTACAATCCCAAGAAGTATTCTTACTATTCTTCTTACTATCAATTCTTATAAAGCAAAAGCAGTAGGTTGAGTGTCTAATGCCTAAGTAGATACATTCCTCCTCCTGCATTCAACTTTTCAATATTTTATAACATATGGCCAACCAAAACCAGACCATTAGTATCATGCAGTGTCGTTCTTGTCTAAATTGATTGAATCACTATTAATGTGTATTAAAAACTATATTAGATTACGAAGGGTGAGCAGCTAACTGATAAAAAATTGCTTTGATTTTCACAATTTCCCGAACCGTGTCATGTAATAAAGTCATTTTCCGCTGTAATTCATGCGCGAAATAATTAAATTGTATGTTCTTGCAATTGCATTGTATCTTACCTCGTGAACACGTCGGGGTAATGCGATTTCGAAAAGTATCTTTCTAATTCCTCGAGTTGAAAGGAAGTGAACGTTGTTCGATAGCGTCTTTGTTTTCTCTTGGGCATATCGTCTAATCCTTCGGATCCATTTTCATCCGAGAGATTATCTCGAATGTCATCATCATCCCTGTCTGTGTTTTCGTGAGGAGATCCATTTTTAGAAGAGTGGTCTCCGTCAGGCTCAGAGCTGCGTGGAGAATCCACAACGCGGATCAATTCGTCTTTCGTCCCATTGCAATTTTCTTTAGGAGATGCACTGCTACGGTGATTTTCATTGTATTCTGAAAATAAAATAAATTATTGTTTAAAAAAACGATCATGTAGGTTAGATAAATACCCTGCACGAGAATAACCAAGTTTTAAGAATGATTTGCTTATTGAAAATGGAATCTGTGTTTAATTTTTAAATGAGATTTACCCCTTCAAGTTGAGTTAGGCTCAATTTGCTTCATTACCCACAACTCAATATTTGAACATGCCCTTAATCCTAAAATCCTCGTAAATCCTGATTCCTTTAATGCATCTCTTTAGTACAATATATTTTAGCATGCACCCTGTTCACACTCTTGTTTGTGTTATTGTATTGTAGGTATAATATCATCTTGCCCGTATACTTGTACAGTATTAAGCCTGTTGCGTATTAAAGTGGAAAGCTAGACGTAAAGTAATGGGAAGCGACAGACAGGCGACTGTTGTTAAAAGAGGCAGAAGTCTCACACCTGAAGTTCTGACGTGATCCTGAGCTATCATTGTGTGAATGAAGAGAACTCACTGGTTGATTTGAGACGTGTGAGTCACCACAAGATTGACTTGCGGAGTTACCTCCTCCGTGTACACCACAGCATTACATAGGATTGAGTCAGTCCGAGAGTCTGAGTGATTTTACGAGGAAACATGATCGATAAGGACCAACATGACCCATCCATTAGAAGGGAAGACACAATGAGAGGATAACACTAATGTTCTAAGTCGGCAGTCGTCGTCATCTCAACTCTCTACTTAAGAGATCACATCACAATAATACGAAACGAATCTCGCACAGCTCTCAGTCACTCTCAGTCCAGTTCGAGTCTGAGTGAGAGAGACCAAAATCCAGTACCTGTCACTGAAAGACTTTCCTCAAGTTGTCAATACACGTACTAATGTAAGTGTACAACACACTAACAGCTATATAAGTACTTATTTACTTACAATTGCGATGATTGTCTTTACGAGACTTAAAAGACAAAGGCAAACAACAAAAACTCACACGAAGTCGTTTTCGTTGTTCAAGCGGTAGCAATGAGCAAATCTTTCATTTTCTTAAGAAAATCTATGGGAAATGCCATAAATGAAGTAAAGTACCTAACTACTATAATGCCTAACTAACTTAATGTAAATGCAAAAACCTAACTTAATGCAATAATCTTAATGTATAATTTCTCTAATGGCATTTTTTAGCTGTTCGCACCTCTACTATTTAGAAACTATGTTTATTATGATTACCATGCTATTTGTACTAATTCCAATGCACGATTTTTCATTGGTGCTAAGTGTTAGGTACCTGTGAAATGTGAAAAATGACTGTAAAATATATTATTGATAATGTGAATGTAATTTACACAAACACAATTATGTGTATTAAATTACTGAGAACATTAGCAATTTGATGTATTATGTACAGCACGTAAGCGATTGCATTGTACGTTGAGAGGAAATAAATCAATTTTCAAAGAACATTAACGTTACCACATGTAAACATGGCCAGCATTACAAAAACGATTGTTCCTCGAATTGAATAAATTATTGGTTTCATTCCACATATATAACTTATCATTATCATAAGTTGTGTACACAATACAACTATAGCTCTGTTATATGTAACTTTGAATGTGGTGTTAATTTTTTTGACAATGCATTCATTCAAAGGGGTAGGAAAACACAACAACAGGTAAACCAAGTGAAACTGTGTGTAAGTGTGGAAGGAGGGAGGAAAAGATGAATTTATACACAATGAGTTTTATATATACCTAATACCTTCCTTAAAACAGAGTGAACAGCCAAAAGCAATATTACATTCCCCCTCTCTATAGACTGAAAGTCAATTCAATAAAGTGTCAGTTGAATTGAAAAGGAAATCATTGGAGCATAAGAAGTGCGTGTATTCCGTGTGTAATGTAATTGTGTAGACACAGGTAAATTTGTCTAGTGTAAATGATACAGAGTGTAAAAATCGTATGTACTAACGCTATAAGAAAATGATAATATTTGCCTATCTAATAAAATAAATTCAGTCGGCTACCTCAAAAGCTCATTATCTGGTAATACAATTTTATTCCCAATGCCTACAATAATATTATTACAAACGAGCAGTGAGATTTTCTTGTAAAAGTACCTATATTGCGTTTCATTCTTTCATTGTGTGAGAAAAACATGAGAAAAGTTTATTGTCAAGTCATTATGTAAGTTAGACGGAAAAACAACATTATAGATAAATCTGGTCAGGCGAAACCAACTCCAATTCATAGGAAACCGAGCTAAACGAAACCATTAAGCTTTAAAGATGAACTACTGGTGTGGTGTAATGTAATATTATGGTAGTTGTACTTTGGAAGGGAAAAACGAACTTTGTCTCTCTCTCTCTTATTATTATTACCTGAGTCGACTTTATCATAGAAATGAAAGACATACTTGTAACTTTTGTAGTAGTTACTAATGTAATCATACTATATTTTTTATGCGATTGTGTGTTTGATGGATTTTCGCTTCCTCAAATTCACACAGTAATAATTTCAGTTTGATTATAGTATCTGCTCTGTGTATCTGCGTATATGTATCCATCTACTACGACTAATGCTCAAGTAGTAATACTAATGGTGATGTGATAAAAGTGATAATGTAATGTAAGTGCTATAATTCTGCTATGTGGCTGTGGTTTCGTTTCGTTTCGTCTGCTGCTAATATATCAATACAAATAACAACGTGTACTCCCAGTAAGTGTAGGATAATAGTATTATATAACATTTACGCGACGAACCACAACAAAATTTCTTGGGTAGCTACAAACTACAGTAGCACATTATAATGCAATCTGAGATAATTCAATCCAATCATGTCTAATTCTCTTCTGTCTTTGCGGTTTAAGTTTTTCGGGTTCTGGATCGTTTCTGTCTTAACTTCATCCATTGTAACTATACTTTATGTCTGCATTCATAATCATAACTTATATAATATTCCTAGGCCACATTATCTATACATGTTATATTTTTACCAAATTCGCTACATTTTTTTCTCATTAAATACGAGTTATTATGTTATAGGTAACCTGTTTGAAATAATTATTTTTGTACCATATCCATTAGTAAATTATAAATACAGTCATACTGTATGTATATGCAAGGAGATTAGTTAATTTTGTTGACAAAAGGTAAAGAGTCTAATGAGACGGGATATTAGAACAGTTCGATTAAATTGAAGGCGCCAGGCCGCTACGCTACAACAAATTGATAACCGCAGTTAAGTTGGATTATTACACAAGGCGGAGGTGTTGATGCTTGGTGATTTAGCGGACAATGTACTGGCTGGGTAATGATGAGCCGAGTGAGTCGAGCCATTATTACAGACATAAAGGGACAGAATATGTATGGCAATACAATTGTATAGTACAATTGGATACAGCTACAGAAACAGACAGTTGTTGGTGGAGAGATACGCTGACGCTAAACGAAAGTAGTCGAGTGATGAATCCAGAGAGTGAGAAAAAACTCTTAAGCTCTACAGAGCAGAGAATCTAAATTCAACCGAAGCTAACCATCAAAGTGAACCACACAATGTGGGCTGCTCAGATGTAATATGATAACGCATAAGCAGGCAATTGTTTTACATCCATCCAGTTTCTTTGTATACTATATATCACATACCCAATATATATATTATATCATATGCGCAAATATATAGTCTTTAGTATTAACATTTACATTTATAAAATTGTCTAATACAAAGTAAACATGTACGAGTGACAAAACTAAATCTCACACATTTAAGCTATAAAATGTTCATGAAAACTACTCAATGTATATTAATTTACAAAACTTCCAACCTACGACCTATACTTCGATGTATTAAATAAAATATTATTATTTAATCATATTTCTACATGTCGTAAGTGTGTCTTGCATTATAAGTGATTCAAAAATCTGATTTATTTACCTACAATTAAACTTCAATTCAGAAAAAATCAAATTATTGACCAGAATGTGTTAAAATATCGTTTCTTACTGTGGTCAATACTAAAAGAGCATAAAACGGTTCCAGATAAATAACTCAATTGTCCCCATAAAGGGTGTAAAGTTATTCGCGTTCTTTATTTGTGTTTTTATCGAGTTTCTCCCTTTAATATCTATATCTGCGTAATTTCACTTATTTCACGGGTACTAGTAAATGTTACTTTGTCGAGTCTATTGAAATCAGAAAATGCTGTTACATTTTGTAAGAAAATTTGCTGTCAATAATAAAACTACCGTGACAATGTGAATAAGAAAATGCATCAACAATTTAACAGCAATATTAATGACATTGACTAAAGGGGAGTAATTACTGTGGATAATGGGAAAGGTCAATTTCATCGCCTGATTTATAAGGGTGGTATGTTTAATGCGTGCATGCTTGCAAACGTTGTTCTCTGTAATTATGCATAGCAGATTCTATTATGCCTACTTACTATGCACTGTAAAATATAAAATTAATGAGTAAACGCTTACAGATGTCTGTAATCGTTGTAGCAATGACAAAGTAAGACATAGAAATAATTTAATAGGTTATGTAAAATACATAGGAGCACTAACTGACTGTAAATTGTCTTTACTTACTTAGAAAACTAATTCAATCTAACAGTAACCCCAAAGTTCCAACTACTGCTAGTCCTTATAGTGCATATCCCATTTAGATAATCTTTTATTGTGTACCACAACAAAAATTAAGCGGATAAACTGGAATATACATGTAATCCTCTGGCATTCAATTTTAAATGCGGGGCTCAAAGCAATAAACACTAATGCGTAGTAACAAAGCACTAATTTATTTTTCACCTCTGAAATTAGCTGTCGATGACTCGGTTCATTTTGCCACCATACTTTTTACGAAATAAACGCTTCAGGTTTTTTACGCACTACATACAGTGTTGATAGCTAAAGGTAATTTGATTACTTTATTACTATAGATATAACATAACTACTTCTGCTAAGGTTATTTGTAGTGGGATACATACTACATTTATTCTGAAATGGTAAGCAATACAAGGGATGATATGAATTTGTGCTGATATCATCATTACAAATTATCATGATATCATTATGTATCAACGGCAAGGTTAATATATAGGTGAGTAGTAAGTGTAAGGGGTGGCTCTCTATGCGATGATATACCAAAAACACATTCAGATTCTATTAATAATCTCATGCAGCAATTTAACAATGCCTTATATTCTCCTTTGCTACAGATAAAGCTTCAGATATAAAACACTCCGGTCCAGTCAGACTTACAAAACAATAGGGATGAATCTTATAAAAATCTAAGTCCGTGTGGGGTTAAATTACTAAAAGAAAATCGTAGAGTCTTGTCTTGTACAAGTTTTATTTGCAGATAGACGTAGTAGTAGAGACTTACAGGTGAATGATAAGAAGTGGCAAAATATATTATCCTCACACTTATTATGTACAGCTATACACATAGTTATACATACAGCACAACAACAGAGAGACGAATTAACGTGGAATTGGACCGGAGTGCCGACAAACACAATTTAAATCCAATTTAACTTTTTGACTCCTATCTAATCCAATCACTTTATGCATGCACGTCTCACTATGTGTACTTTAATTTATTTTTTCCTCATAAAGTCAGATAAGGCTATTCATTCGGATAGACACACACAGTGCACACACTGGCAACAAGACACTCTTATTGCCATTGCCAGCAGAATGTATGAAAAGACAACCTGTATTACATTAACATTTTTTCTTGTTTAGCACTAATGCTAGTAGTTACGCTGGGCTTTATTAGCAGTAGCATGTACCTATAATACTTCAACTTCTTCTCTAATGCCATTGCATACATTATTATTAAACTGTTTTTACTCAGCTTAATTACTTTTTTCTACATTATAAATGTATTATCACCACACAAGTAAGTAGTAGTGATAGGTGAGGACTAACTAACTTACATCCACCCTGTTTGTAACGGTTGACCCTTTTCACGTTTACGGACATGAGACGCAAACGTGTACACGTTGTAGTACTACGTGAAAAGTCAACCGTGGATTCTGTGTAGAACATAAGTAATTGTAAGCATCTCACTTACTTCATCCTGATATGCAGATTTATGTTTTTTACAACTGTCCTTTATACTGTGATCGTATCAATACCTGTATAAATATACAGCTGATGATAATGTAAATGTAATGTTAGCCAAATGAATTTACTTGCTACACGTACCTATACCGCAATTTGAATGTTGTAATTGTAATTTCCCCGTGAGTTTGTTGAATAGTACAACAATTTTCAATGGAATCTCTAATCTTATAGTCATAGTAGTACATATGTCTAATGTACCACGCCACAGTGAAATGGACGCATCTCACAGACTTGAGATTAATATGTTCTCGCATGATTTCATTATTTGGCAACTTTATAGTATGTTTGTGCTTTGTAGAGTCGTCTATCTGTATGACTATAATATAAAAATAAAATAATTACGCCTATAGTAAAGTACAACACGAGGAGAATTATATTATAATCGAGTGTAATTGTAAATTGTATTTGCAGCGCAGAGTGAATCGAGAGAAATGAGGCGTGTCAAATTATTTAAATGCAAGAGGTAATTAGAACTTAATGTAATCTGGCAGGAACATGTGAAAGGTTGGCTGTAGGCTTTTATCAAAATCTTAAATATTTATGTTTATGTAGGCTAGGATAATCTCACTTGATGTGCACACATAGAAGAAAATGCGCCCCGAGTACATGTTCAATCAACAGTACAGTCCGCTTTATTACAAGTCTCTTTGCTGCTGCTGTACATGGAGAGGTGAGAGTAGAGCAACCAAATCCAATTGAATCCACCAACCAAGTGGGAAATAGTCTTTTATAATTGATGTGTATAATTTGCTACAAGTCAAGCTCGTGTTATTATTTTATGGCAGTATGTGTGTCCTCGTTCCTGCTCCATTTCGTCCTAATTGCTTCACTGAAGTTTATAATTACCAATTTAATTTGATAAAAATCGTTTATGCGTTGATTGAATGTTGATATGATAAAGCATGCGATACTAGTACTTGTGTAAATGTATATAAAAGGTATAGGGCTACAGAAATTGTTTCAATAACTAGCTACACTTTTATCAATAAAAATTACTATTAAACAATAATGCTCAAGCTCATTTCTCTTGTCAAACTCTTAGGAGACCTTGTCATATGAATTTTTCAGAAACTACTACTACTTACTAGTAATAGTTGAACTGGTAGTTTTTGTGCGTGTGTTAATGTATCTGCTTGCTAAATGAATTTCTGTAGTAAAAACAAATTCTTTTCGTATTGTGTGAAAATGTATTGTGTATGAAAACATTTCATTGTGTATTAAACACATTGTAGCTTTAGCTTGCATATTAGAGCGCTGTTTTAATTGCATGTAGCCTAATAAGGGAAAGCCTAAATTCGAATAAGACCACCAGCAAAAAACATCTCTCTCTCTCTCTCTAATGCACACTTTACAATGAATACTGCCTGAATCTACTGAACTAGGTACTACTCTTGTTATATATTGCACTCAGCTGCCTACTCCAGACCTCTGTGTATACCTCTAGACAATTCTCAAAGAACATTTAAGCTAACAAAACGTATCATTACTAAAGTAAAGTACCTCTCAAACTCTTCCTGTCTGTATAAGAGGACATGTACATGGTGTGAGTGCAATATTACCCTTATACCTCCTTCAAATGGTTCGTATAAGGAAAATGTGGATCTATACTACCATTCTAATGTCTGACATAAAACTTTGCTTTGAAGAATAACAAAAGAAAAATAATATGAATCAAGTCAAGTCAACTGAACTCATCTCGAGTCAAGTAAAATGGTAAAGTGAAGCCATAAAAATGCTTTAAAAGCTCTCTGGTGCCAGATGATAATTGCTGAACTAATTACGTTAATTTTTTGAAGACTAATGATCTTTTCGTGACCTCTCGGTCACGCCTCCTCACAGAGCAAACACAAAATGGGTATTCTTTAATTTATTTCTTTGGATATTTTCTTCTCTTGCGTAACATAATTTATTGTTCAGCTGAAGAATTCATATTTTACTTGCTCCTTCAATCACATTTTCAAATTCAACATTCCTCAGACAGAATCCCTATAGAAGAACTGTACAAAATAAAGAATACCCATGTAGGAACGTGCAATTCTTTACGAAAAATACTTCTGTTTAAATACTTTGTAAAAGAACAGACTGTTGTAGACCCCATAGTTGACATCATAATAATTAAATATATATGAATAAACGCGTAAAGTAAATGTTAAATACTTACACTAAAGGTAGAATGCAATGTTGAAACAATAAACAAACGCATGAAGACATTGAATGACTACTGCATGTAAAAAGTAATAGTAATTCATAAAAAACTGCTTTCATATTAAAGTAGACAGTGCTGTTGATTGTTGAGTGAACGCTAATCTATTTGCAAATAAGCGCATTGAAGAAACGTGCAGAAGCCTTAAGCAAATATTGCACAGACATCTGTATATAGAATTACAGATCACAATTAAAAGCGAACAAAACTGGCTACGATCCAATTACACACGAAAGATTTTTAGCTATTAGCTCGAATGTATGTTTATTGTTGTCTTGTCAGTTTAGAATTAAATATTAATAATAAGTAATGCACATACTATCGCTAAAGGTAATCTATATCTGCATTGTACAATGTAAGTCTAATCTGTACTAACATTTACTACAGGTATGGCTTATACTGCATGAGTTATGTCACTTATTGCCACTTACAGGTTACATGCGTCAACAAGTTCACATTATAACAACAGACAGACAAGAAAAAGTACACCACAAGTGAAATTGTGGGTAGCTCGAGGAATTATTGAGGAACAAGTAGTTACAGAGAGTGGAGAATAGACTTGCTATTCAAATTAGTCATTTATGTTAAGTTGGAAATTGTTATCGTCTGTCGAAGCCATAATCGTCTCAGTGAACAAAGTCATTTTTTACTGTATGTTCAAGTTAACTAATAATTATTTACTATCTGCATCTCTTCACACGTACTTCAATGGCTGTATTTACATATATTTACCCCGTGAGCCCTCATTATATTATTGTTATTAGTGTTATAGTACATAATATAGGAGTAGCAATTATTATTAGTATTTCTTTCATTTGTGAAAATAGTCAAGCATAGGTAGAAGATAAGAGTGCATAATAAAGTAAAAAATAATGAAGATACAGATAAATGCTAAGGTAAGGCACACACACTATCTTCTAGTGTAGATATTTATGTGTGCTGTATTTACTTGTAATGATATGCGTATCTCTCTACGTGAGAATAGCTTTCGAGTTATTAGCGTTAATCTCTAATGAGCTAGTTTTCCCATTAGAATTTACATCCAAACACAATTACAATTAAGAATATCACTGTACAATGGAATTTTCTGAGTAATGTCATGTGCATGTGTAAAAAGCTAATTTCTGTCAATTTTCAAACTGTTTTGTGTTAGTGCAATTAAATTATTATTATGGAGATGTGTATGAGATACAGAATATAATAAACTAAATTTTCACTTGAAGTAATTTCAGTCTCACATTCTTTTCTGTTTACTGTAAAATCCATTAGAGCTACTAATCACTTGGCTGTGACTTCTGCCATATGTCTACCTGCTATAGAAATATTTATATCTTACCACGTAATTTAATTTTTCTTGTCTATATTTCTAAACGTGGTAAATGCCAAATACCAAAGTCTACACACTAAACGAAGTGTGATATCTCAAAACCAATAGTTATGGACTGGCTCCTTATCTCCCCGAGAATGCTCCGCTAAAAGAAGATAGAGCTGAGCTTTTCAAAGGTTAAATATGCGAGAAGTAATAAAAGTAAAGTTAATGAGTTTCTGTACCACCTTTTTAATTTCTAGGAGTAACTTATTTACGAGTAATCACGTTCTACTCCACAATGCCATTTTTAAGTCGTATAATTTAAGTTAAGAGCACCACTTTTTATACTAATGGAAGTCGTAATGTGCAACTCACATAAAACAATGACAACTGCTTCCTGCATAGACCTCTTTTGCTATTTAACTTTACTTCGGTCTCAATTACACATGATAATGACACTCTGTGTCGGAATTTGCATTTTCATGTTTCTACTCAATGAATTTCTGCTTTATGTCTGCAATTAAATTTTTCTAGCCATTTGTTAACTTATTGTTATTAAATATTAACGTTTCTTGCAAACAACTTCGTAAGTATTTCGAATACTAACGACTTTAAGTGTAACAATCTGCTTTATAAACTTAAGTATGTTATGTGACACAAGAAAACTGCTAAAGGTTATTGTAGTGTTTTATTTTTAGCTTTAAATCTATACGCATTGAAAAGTCTGAAGTATCTAAAGCTGAAAAAAGTTAATAATATTTACCTCTTGGTTCATTGTCGCATCTGACTAGGTCTCGGATAGAAAATAAAGTTTTGGCTGGACGGCCATGAGACACCGGCTTTTCGTTTGAGATCATTTTCTCACTTGATTTACACGTCAAGTCCATCATAACTGCACAGTTCAATTTGAGCAAGTTTGCCGGATAGCGTAAATATAACGCTGTCCCGGCTCTCGGCTCGATTTTCCAACTTGAGAATTAGCGTGAATTATTAATTCCTCCACTATGAAATTATTCCAATCAACACAGAGTGTATACTTCTTAGTAAAACACTATATTCAATTCATCTCCTTGAAAACATCCGAATCTATCTTCACGATTTGTAGTGCAATACTAATAATGTTGTAACAAATGTCGCCACAGTATTTGTAGAATTACTTATAGGTACAGCTTAATTGCCTGTCAATTATTCACAAATTCCACTGTGTCACAATATAGTCCCTGTCGCAGCTGAAGGAATCTTTATTTGTTCAGAAGCTGCTAAAACGCCGTAGTACTTGAAGACTGAAGTATTACTTGGGGCAGGAGGTCATAACAAGCGACGATTTGAATATTATTTGTGTAGGATAGTAGTATTGGTATTATTCGTACGTAACCTTAAGCTAAGACGACCAGCCAGACCACACCACATTGGATGAAGTTTCTCAAAGAACTGAAAGTGAGCTGGGAGCTGATGTATGAAACCAACTGGGGGTAGAATAAAACAGGTAGACAATAGAGCCATAGGAATACAATAGAATACAATACTTAACGTTACCTAATGCCTAATGCAATAATGTAATGTAATAAAGCCTTGTTGTTTGTCCGTGTATATGTTTCTGTGTAGTAGCTTCAACACACAAGCAGTCCATAACCAAAGGACAACCCACCACCACCTTTGCTCTTGTATAGTCTCACATTTGCCCATACATAAATGAATTCAATACATAGCCGGTGTGTGTTAGTACACACCACTCTGTACAAAACTAATAAGGTAATGCAAAGCTAAACTATAATATCCTGTGTACAGCATATATATGTCTATATCTACGTACATATAACCATTAACTACCTATATACCTTTAATTTTCAAATGCATATTAGTCTGACCTTCTTGTATCGTAATATAGTAATAGTAATAATAACTATCCTTTGTATTGTAAACATACTACAGTAGTGTATGTAGTATACACGGATATAGAATAGGTAAGTACACGTACAACTTGACTTTAGCAGACGAATGTTACTTACAGCTAAAATGTTAGTTTAGTTGGTTAGTTTGTATTGCTCGGTAAGCAACAAGAACATTAAGCGTAAAAGACGACGATGGACAAGACTGAGTGAGCGAAGTTGAGTAAGTTAAATTGAGTCAAGTCAAGTCAAGAGAGGAGGGCTGGTAAATTTATGCGAAAGGCCGCCTCCACGCAGACAGGGAAAGCCAACCTGAAAATAGGAGGCGGTAACAGTTTACTCTTCACACAACAAACTAACTAAGTTGAACGAAAAGCTTTTATTTCATGTAATAAAGATCAACTGCTCCTGATGTGATGCTGTTGTATGATATGATGATGTGATGGGAATATGATCTGAGATTCGTGAACGTAAGTGAAATGATCCCGCTGCTTAGCTGGCAGGCTCTCGTACTCGTCGTCTTCCTTCTGCACGTTCAGGTATAAGAGTCTCTACTCCACCAGAAATATACAAATGCATCTTTACACGTAAATAAATAATAATAGTGCTGTATCAAGAATAAATGATGTACTCACTCAAGTACTACTAGAAATGTTGCAGAGCTCTATGTATTGTACCATACTCCTGCTCCTATAAGCTCTAAAGATAAACACATTAATGTTTCTTGTATAGCAAGTCAAAGCTCGTAAAAGAATACTAGACTAATAAATGAAATCAGCATGAAGAATGTTATTAAAGTCTAATAGGAACCATGCAATGGTTTGATGGAATCATTCACTCAGATTATATTATATGAACATAATGTGCACATGTATTTATTATAGGTAGTCCAACAATAATAACTTAAAGGGTTCTCTCTTTCTGACTGAATTTATTTTCCTCAGCATTGCAATTTTGTTACAATACCTACATACGTACACGCATATATATATGCTTAATATACAAAACGTGCGCTTTCTTGTATATATTGATATTTACAATGTAAATGTAGAAGGTAGGTATGTGTACATATCAATATTATATTATGGCTAGACAAATCTTAAAACCATAGTTTTTCAATCTCCCGCCCCGTCCCTATATTCGATACCTGC